>VZTA01009910.1:6908-19058 GCA_013398855.1 Mohoua ochrocephala
AGAATCACAAGATCTTGCAACAAATATATCGATTCTGTATTAATGCCTTGGCCTCAGTTCTGGTTCACAAGTTGAACTTTATTTTTTTGATGCCTTCCACTGTTGACATTTTGTTCTGTGTGACAGAAGTGTGACAGAAATTATGAATTAAGTGTTTTACATGGATGTGGTCTTACAATGTTGCTATATTTAACAAATTAAATTAACAAAGCTTAAATCTTGGGAAATTCTTTTCTCTAATGCAAGCTGCAGTGAGTGTTCAGTTATCAGAATAGTTAAAGTACAACCACCAAGAACACTACTTCTAAATAAAGAAATGGTAAAAGCAAACAGTATACAGTATTAAAAAACAGAGGTTCAACTTCTCTGAATAAAAATCCACTGAAGAATGTTGCCATAGATAATAGGAAAGAATGAATAACCATGCTTCACCAGAAACACCATTCTTCAAATATACACAATGCGGCATTTTAATACACAGCAACCTGCCTTGGCTATGACAAAAGTAAGGATCTGTTACAATTCTAACAAAAATATAGCTTCTATACATTTTTCTGCACATACATTTTATGAATGTTGCCTTTTGTTTCAGAACTTCGTACAAAACATACAAAAAAGGTTGGCACATATGTAAGCTACCTGCAGTAAACAGCATTGTCACTATTCTTCCATAGCAATCTATGCTGTTTGCTTTTTTTTTCCCCCTTTTCCTTTACCCAGTTTGATTTTTGATACAGCACAGGGTAGGTGGACTGCTTCTTTAACTGCAGCCACAGCTTTGACAGTCTTGCTTGCAGCCTAGAGTGCACAGTGTTAAAAATCAGCAGTTCTGCTAGTATTTATTTACTGAATAGTCTGAGAATAGTCTAAAATTTAAACTCATGTTCTGCATGTGATTAAAATGAGATGTACAAAAATACGCATTTGTGCTTTGAAAGCCTTAGCATAAATTTCTTATCTTAGAACTAATGAAGAACTATGTTTGATTTCCGACGGATTTACATATTTTGAAGTATTTTTTACATCACAAAACCAACCAGCATTTTATTAGGAGGATAAAGCAGTACAAATTATAATGCTTTTACAAATTATAGCCTGGAAACTTTTTTTAAAAAGTGATAGGTTCGTCCTAGAAGTAGCACAATAAATGAACTTACCATAAAATTTAGATCAGTTTAATAAAAGTGATGACCATGTGTACAAACACCATTTTTATAAAAAAGGATGGTGATCAAGTGCCACAATAGTTTTTTGTGTAAAATTTGATGAAAATGTGTGTGATAACATCTGCAAGATGGCAGAGAACCATGTGGATGGCACTAACTATACAGAACATGCTTATTTTCTTTTGTTATAGGATCAATTTTAGAGAACATTGACTCCTACCAAGATTTTATATGGAAAAGAAAGAGCAGGTGGTGCTCTGAGAGAGTCTCTGTAATAAGAGGGTTGTTTTAAAAGGTGTCATGTTTGGTTTTTTTATGTATCCAGTTTGAGGTTTACTTGTTTTGCTGTGCATGTTCTCTTTAGAAGTATGGTTCAGAGAGCTGAGGAACATTGATAGAATTGGAACAAATTTATGGTAGATAAGTGGGACGTTTCTATGCTGATTTGTCAGGCTATTCTTACTCTCCTGGTGACTAGATTACCCCTCTCTCTGAGAAACAGGTGTGTGGAGTGTTAGTGAATACAGTTGTATCAACTACAAGATTCAACAAGTGCATATTCAGTATTAGAAACTAGTTTCAGAAGTACATTTTCTGGCAGAAAATATTATTTCCAAAGAGCACTTAGTCATCTGTGGTTTATATAGCCTCTAAAAACATTTTTCTGTAGAATTCATAGAAGCGTAAAAATGAGTAAAATATTTCCTTCTTGTCACGCAGTTGTAATTTCACTGGAAAGGCAACATTAATCCCCTTTGTAGCCAAGAGTCTCTGTAAGTGATTCACAGTGAAACTGGTAGAGCAAGAGGTCTGGCTTTCTTGACTTAGTGTCAGTTGTTGTTTTCTGATGGGAGCCTGAGACTCTTGCACTTCAATTCATCCAGTGTTTTCCAGTGTTTGTAGTTATTAGCCAGGTGTTGCATCAAAACAGGCAGATGTGCAAATGCTGAAAGAACAGGGAAAAGAGTTTTACCATGTGTATGGAATGGGCCGAAGAACAGCCCAGCCTGATCTGAAATTGGCATTTTCCTACTCTCTTTTGTTCTTCCAGCTCCTTAAAGTAATACTAAAAGGGGAAAGATTTTTTTTGGTGTGTTTCTCTTTCAAGAAAATTTCCAAATGCATGGTGACTTCATTAAATTATGCTAACATGCAGCCATGGTGGTCTTAGTTTCTGCTGCTCAGAAGATATACACTGCTGAAGGAAAAAAAATACCTAGATGAAAAAAAAGTTTAGTTTTAAGCCATTGCTCCTTCTCTACATAGATTGCCTGGTAAGTGCTCAACTTCATAGCATGCAGTGAAGCAGGCTTCAGTGTCATTATTGCACAATGTCCTGTGCTGTATTGCTTATATGTGGGTACTGCCTCTGAAAAAAGTGGACACAAGGCCAGCTTGAGATTAGTCATTTTGGTCTGTAGGAATCTCTCTTTCTGAGAGCAAGGAAGAAAAAACCAGTACTTACCATCCCACGCATCAAACATATCTGTTATAAAATAATCAATGAAGGAAATCTGAGACTTGGGGATGCTGCAGGTGTTTCTGTCAAATACTGGCATTACAACAGGCAGACCCTGTCTCTTCTCTTCATCAGTCTAAGAAGACAAAACTCCAGTTAGCAACCAGAACTTTGCTGACTTTCATGCTGGAGTAGCAGAGGTTGGGGCATTAGATGAATTGCGATAGGAGATTTGAGACAAGCCTTAGAACCCTGAGGTGAACTGCCTTAGTTTCATGTGTGTTATTTAGTCTGGAACAAGGACTGAAATCAACATCTCTTCCCTTTCACAAGTACTCTTTATTACTGCAGTGCTGTGATTGCACTTAGCTCCAACAAGACAGAATGCTGTAATCCAGTGATTAGGGTACACCAGCTAAAAAGGAAAATGGGGTTGTGGAGTCCTTCAGCAGAGAACAGGTCTGATCTCTCATTTCTCCACATCTGTAGTGGGTGTTTCAAACCATTTGTCTTTTAAGTAAGAAGAGATTGTTGCTGGTGCTACTTCCTCTGCTTGTATCAGGTTATAAGATGAATGAAAGTGAAGGTCTGCCCTTTAACTCTTGTGTCCCCAACTGGAAGAGGCCTGGTTTTGTTGCACTCAGTATGGCGGAGGATCAGATCACCTCAGCATTTTCTTAGAATATAATTCCAAATAACATCCTCTTTTAAGTAGTACAGGCAACACTTAATACATGAATTGGCGGCAGAGCAGTCTCCAAAATTAGCAGAGGTGAATGAACAGCAGAACAGTTCTCTGCATCTCACATTGCTGCAAGTAGGCTAGTGCTTAATTTGGGCAATTTAAAACTAGTTTATGATACCTTGACTGCTAGGGAGATACAACATTAGCAATCCTTAATCTTTCTTAGGACATGACAGAATTTATTCACTATGATTAAAATGAAATTCAGACATGTCTCAGGTAGTAGCTACAATTTTCTTTCAGTGGTAACTACCACATGTGTGATCTGAATTTGAAGGGTAGGCATGCCCACTTCTTTCTCTCCACTCATAGCTGCTACTTCCACACCATTACTGGCAAATAAAAGCTAAGATTTTATCAGTTAATTATAGAGCTAAAAGAGTGTTTCAGGAAGCTGGTTGCATTTCTGTCAGAAAAACTGAATCTGAAGAAAGAAAGCTGAGCTTCCAGTTCTATCTGGAGACATCTCCTGTGTGATAAGTGTTTACACTGCCCACATACCTGCACTACTTGCCTGCCTACAATGATAGTAGTTCAGGTGCCATCTTAGAAGAGAAAGGGCCATCCCAATAGTTTGGCTGAGGCGTGAATCTTCAGGGAAGGTGTTGGGACAAGAAGCTAGAGTGCTGACTGTCTTGAATTTCAGCCGCCAGTTAAATTGAGTAGGACTAATCAAATCATTTTGGTCAGATGAAGAAAGTGTAAAACCTCCTTTCCACCATTTTGTACAATGAGCTTCATGGTAAGCAAACTAGCTAACTGCTTGGAGTGAACACTTCTGCATGAACTTGAGTGGCCAGTTCTGACTGCGAACAAAAACCACACGTCTGGGCTCTGTGGTGGCACCAGGGAGACCCTGTGTGGAACAGCAGATCAGCCAATGCGTGCTTCCGGACATAATACAATAGTTAAATCATTAAATCGTACGTACCTGTGCAAAGTACTCCTCTGAAATCCTGCCTGCCCATTCGATACATAGCTCTAGGGGGCGACATGGATTTGCTACATCTGCACATTTAATCATCATGCGCTTGATCAGTGTCTGGTTGTCTGGAAAATTCTTTACGTTGGCTGTACATTCAGTGTCGCTGCCTTCGCTCTGTAAAGGAGAGTTGGTTACAGGGGCCAGCGGCAGCATCCCCCTGCTAGCAGGAGCGAGGGTGTTATCATCAGCTCTACTGCGCTTAGGCACTAAGCAGGCACCCAGTCTGCTGCCTTATCATTTCATGCAGAGCACCAGGACCTTGGAGAAGAAAGTGACGTCTGAGAACCGGAGCCTTGCTAAGTAACTAATGATAACCCAAAGTTACATTATAGTTGTGAAGATTCTCAAAATTAATATCAAAGTTAGTGAAATAAACAGCCACAGGCTCTTTATCAGGTAAGATGTTGCCTTCTCTGCATCCCAGCCTTGGAAGAGGACCATGACAGAGGATGCATCCACCAGCTGTAAGCTCATAGACAATCCTCACTTCTGAATGTTTAAAAGTAGGGGTGGTTATGGTAGGTGATTGCTTCACTTAGGGGAATTTCTGGAGTTAGATTTTTATTCCTAAATGAAAAGACTGAGACAGGCACAGGAGGCTGAACTGACTTGTAGAACTATTTCTTTTACACACAGAAAAGCCGGTCTCTGACATTCAGTTCCAGCATGTTTCCGAGTAGAACTGCTTTCTTTGTGCCAGATTTTGAACCCTCAGCCTGGAATAATCTTTGATCTTAGTTACTAGTGAGGGTGAAATCTTACATAATCTATGAGATTAACAGTAGGAAATCACAGGAGCAACAGACCGACTGCAAAAATTCTCTGCTTGCTAGACAGTAAAATACCAAACTTCTTACTGACTGCTCTGGAGACCAGGTGGAGGTGACAAGGTAGTTGTTCCAAGTCTGCTGTGGCATCATATTCTGGGTCTTGAACAGTTTAGAAAGGCACAGGTGTATTATGGAGTAATGAAAGGCCTCCTCTGCTCACGTGGCATTAATGCTATTCTCAAAATAATAAATTTGTGGGATTTTGGTCTCCCTTCACTGCTAAATTCAACTCTTGAGTCAAAAACAGAACATAAGTACTTTTTGCCACCACAACTAAATTAATGTCTTTGTGGTTTATGGGGAAATATTTTGCAGTGACTTTTGCCAATTCAGGAATTAATCTTCTGCCTTTATGTTTAGCAGTTAATCCTTTTTCAGGATGGGTAGCCCATCCAAGAGCTTTCTAATTAACCCTGTACCTTAACTGCTGTTCAAGATCAAAACCAGAAAGAGCCACTGTTAACAGTAAAGAACAGAACAACCTAATACTGAGGGAAAACAAGAAGTCTGTAGTGCAAGTGGTTCTGTCCTCGACTTTTATTGTGAGATAAGTTCAGCAACGTTTGTGATTTCCAGCTCAGACAGCTGGGAAAGTGAGCTCAGCAGAAGCTGGTCATTTCAGTTGACAGAATGTTGTCTTTAAAGTTGTAAACGGCACCCATGACAGTCTACAGTACAAAGTCCAATTATGGATGGCTAACAGAAGCTACTTCTGTTTGGTTTTAATATTGCTGACCTTCAATTTTGTCTGATTTTTTTTTGCATGTTTCCAACAAAGCACTATTTTCGCTAAGGTGGGTTAAGATAGTCTTTCCTCAGGTAACACTGCCCTGGAGAACCTGGTCAGGCCCTGAATACTCAGCCTCGAGAGGCGGCAAGAGCAGGTAAGAGGGGATGGGAAACTCAGAGGCAGCTTATAACTAAACCCTGGCTGGTGGATGGAGCATTAGGGTGTGTAACTGTTACACAAAAAGGCCTAGATATCTCTTGGTACAGTCAGGAGTGGAAAGGTCTCAGGAAGTTATTCCTCAAAACTTGAAGGCTCCAGATTACACAGACACAAAACTGTCATGGGGGTTCCTCAAGTTACAGCCCTAGGCTCAGACAAATCCCACTGTTGGGAGACAGGACCATAGGCACAGGTGCCAACCTGGCTCGATGCGCAGAATTTTCCATGTAAAGCAACATCCACCCATGCATTTCCTGAATACAAGATGGCTTTGAACGCAAAGCTTATAAAATGAAGTGTTTAAATGAACTAAGAGCAGAATAGAAAATAAGAGTATTTTTTCACACTTTGATATGTGAGGTCACAAATCCATTTGTGTCATTTGGGCATTACCACAATGCAAATTTATGCAAGGTGAATGAAAACGATACTTAAGGTTGTCTGGGAAGAACCTCACTGAAATGCCTGAAGGCGTGCAGTCCTGCAAGCACTTACATGTGGGCTGATCTCCTCAGACGCCATAGGCTTGTTGATACTGTTCACAAATTTGTTCACGTGCTCAAAGTGCTTCGTCATCTCTGTTGCCAAAACCATGTCAATAATGGCTTGGCGCAACGTCCGGTAGCGATTTCTAGGAAAGAAAAAGAGTTCTTGCTCACAAGCTTGCCAGACAGAGCTCTGCCCTTTCCTCATCCCTGCCCAGACAGCACGGCAAAGCAATGCTTAGGGGCACAGCCACAAGCTGGCACCTTCAGAGTTAGGAACAGTCTAGGGATGGAGGAATGGACAAGATCACGCCTCTCTGAGTTCCCTCTGCTCTGTTATTTTTACCTAATGCAAATCAATCCTATGAGGTCAACAGAAATTTACAACTCAATTTCATAATGCTGTAAGACTAAGATAACTTCTCCAGGAATGGCACCAATGTGTCCATTGCACTCTATGTTAGTATGTTAGCTTGGAATGCAAATCTCAGGTTTTTCAAAAGCAGCAGTGTTGTGGGAAATAGGCAAATCAATTACCTCTTTGGGGTCAGGCCCTTTCCTTTTCAGAGCTCTTTCTCACATTTGTCCCTACAAAAGCTGGGGTCGTGCAGTGGGAACTCCTGGGCTACTTGCATGCCCAGCCAACGACAGGGAGCTTCTAGCTCTCCCAGAGCTTCATGTCCTCTGCCACCACCCTTTCCATTCCATGTGAATGTAGTAGTGCTGGGATGCATAGGACCTTGTGCAGACATAACATGCAGCAGCTAGCTGCTGGGGTGTAAAGCGTACCCCAGAAAAGTAATGCCCAGGCTCCTGCAATGAAAAGGCAGTGGGCCAAGATGCAGCCTTGGGGCTGTTAGCGGGACCGAGTTAATGTAATCCATAAAAGATTATTAAACATCTATCTAAGCTTCCAATAATTACAAGTTGGAAGACAGGGGTGGTGAGGGGGAAATTAAAGCCTTTTTATAAATCATGGAACATAGGATTCTGGAAGAGGTTCAATATTAATATGTGTATTTAAGCTATGTATTCTTGTTTAGAAGGTAGGCTCTCAACTTGCTCCAGACTAAAACTGCCAAACAAGCAATCCATGCATGCACACTCCCCTTCCCCAGCAGACACACCTATCAATGTTCTTGAAAATGTTGTATTTGCTGTCTTTTGTTGTAAGCTGAAATGCCAGTGCTGTGTGATGACTCTCTAATACAGCTGTATCATTGTAAAGGACAGCTAATTCACTGCCTGCATTGCACAGGAAAGAGTTGGTCCGTCCAGGATGGTCTACATCGTGAATGGTGGCAGCTATTAACGCAGCTACCTCATCTAAATGGTCCAGACTTCCCTACAGGAAGAGAGAAAAATTATGACGTGGCACACAAATTACAGTAAATATTTTCTGATAATTTCCAGGTACCCACAATTGCACAAATGTAAACATAAGCAGGGATCCTACCTCCTTGCAATCATTTTCCATTCACTGTGCCCACAGATTACCTACCACAAAACTCCCACCCCTACCCTTACCCAAATATGCTTTCTTTAATGCAGCTTTTTACACTGCTGCCACCCGAGCGATACCTTTGCATAGCACTCTTTAATGGATAGATCACCTAATGGTTTCCTTGTACTTTGTATGCTTGCCTGAATGCATCTGTATTGACTCTGCTCCTACTCATGTAGCTCTGCTACTACTATGTTTTAGCATAGGATAGGATAGACTATTTCATTTGGAAGTGACCTACAGTGATCATTGGCCAAACTGCCTGACCACTTCAGGGCTGACCAAGAGTTAAAACATGTTATTATGGGCATTGCCCAAATGCCCCTTAAACACTGACAGGCTTGGGGCATCAACCACCTCTGTGGGAAGCCTGTTCCAGTATTTAACCGCTCAGTAAAGAAATATTTCCTAATGTCTAGTCTGAGCCTCCCCTGGCACAGCTTTGAACCATTCCCACCTGTCCTGTCACTGGGTACCAGGGAGAATAGCTCACACCTCCCTCTCCAAAGCTTTTGCGAAGCTTTATTAAGAACTATTACCTACAGCCAGTTACCAAGAGACAGAAAAGAACCAGGTTCCCGCCCCACTTCACATTGCTACTTAAAAATGTAAATTTGTATAAACAGACTTTAGAGGAATGGTGTGGGCCTGCTTTCATCACAGGAAGACTTCAAGGACAGAGAGAGTTCATGAAGCCAGGACCCTTATTTAAACATCTGACTTCTGGATGACAGGCATAAAATGGCAAACACGCTGAAATCCTAGCCCAAAGAACTCCTAGGCGATGGTTCTACCTTAACTCTCTCCTTCCCGAGAAAGAAGGCGGTAGCATGCAGGACATCTGCTGCATGTGTGGAGTTGTGGTATGAGTTGGAGGAATGGTAGTTGGCTTCAATGACCTGCAGCCATGCCCGTAGTGTTGCTTCCGAACAGTTTAAAAACTCCGAGACCCCAAACCGGGCAAAAACTTTTAAGCCCAAATACACTAATGGCCTGAAAAACAATAGAAGAAAAAAGCACTGCTGTAAAATAGGAACTTGTGATGTTCTAAAAGCGATATATTCAACAAAGAAACCAAGACCTTAAAAAGGGGTGGTGAATGTTAAACATTTTTAAATTGCATATCTATAACCTCTAAAAAGCCTGGCCAAGGTTACAAATTATTGCATCTACCATCCATTCAGACATTATTTTAATATGTTTTGTAGAAATAATGCAGTTCCATTAGAGTTTCAACAATTCCTGTGGCTTCAGAAAAAAATCTTAAAAGCCCACTTTTTTGTGTTTAGTATCTGTCAATCAAACAAAATTCCATTTAATTTTTTTCCTGAGGAGAAAAAGCAGACTTTGAACATGACATGGGCACATCCCAAAGGCTAAAAAGCCCTAAGCCAAAAGAAAGGTGAAATGTCAACTGTAAAGTGCTGTGTCTGTGTGTTTGTACAATGCTGGGAAGCCCATGTGTGAAACAGTGAACAGAGTAAAACCTCTAATCCTTTTGATTCTTATATCCAAATCTACTCTGGGTTGTCTTTTACTCTGTGTTGCCTGTGAGAGAGTCCATCAGTCACGTTTTTCACTCCTGCAAGATGACCTACAGAGCTTCTGAGCTGAGAAAGGCATAACCAAACCCCAACATCTGCAGATTAAAACCAGACAAATGCAAATTTTGAAAATGGCCATTTTGTGCTAAGAGAGTACAAAAGAACAGGTAGTCTTTGTCTTGGAATGAAAACCACTTTTCTCTCTGGATGACGTGCTTATTTTTGTGGTCTGCATGACTTCAAGACTACTGATGTCTGTTTTCATTATAAGCTTTAAAATCCCAGTCTGTTGATCCTATCACCGGTTTATCCTCCATCCCATTTTTTATGATCCCTATAATCAAAAGCCATAGTTGCCTTAGATCTTCCCAAATTGTAGGATGATTTAGGTGAGGAAGGGGAGAGGTTTGCTTTTTCCAGCGTGACCATTTGCACATGAGCAGGAAAAAGAGCCATCTGGAGGGCATCCAGCATGTAGCAACATCAGACTACGGTGAACAGTGTCACCTGGACGGAGTGGATGTGAGTCGAGCAAGACAGCTCCCACAGATTTGCTGTCTCTTGCTTCAGTTTTTCCAGAGCTACAGCTCCTCAACAAACTTTCTCTGGGCACCCAGGGAAAGGAGTCCAGTACCTTTTATTTGTAACAGCCTCCAACTCAAAAATATTGAAGTCCCAGCTTTCCTCATTATCTAGGAGCTGTGCAATACAGGGTGGAACATCATTGATGGTGTTTGGCACTGGAAGGTGAGTATGGCTCAGGTTCACATCTGTCGAAATGGAATTTGGGAGTTAACACATTTCCAGGTTATTCCCCCTACACTACCACAGCCCCTCTTCAGAATTCCATTTAGAAAACATCTCTCTTTGAAGAAAAACAACTCTCTTTCCTTACATGAAAAAGTTTGTAAATGCCTATAATATAAGGATTTATTACAGCACATTTGAACATAAACCAAAAAAATCAGTGAACATTTCTTTGAGTGACAATTTGGTTTTTTGCTAACATTTTGAAATGCATTGTTTTAATTATTTGAGCCTGCTTCAACACCGAAATGGAGGCAGTCTAGCACTTGTGCTGCAGTCATTTAGACAATTTCCAGAGACATATATCCCACTGCAAATAAGCCTGAAGCTGTATGTTAGCAGTATCAATAAAAAAAGTCACATGTGCAAAGGGAAGTTTAAAATGGTGGCTTACTCTTAGAAAACACATACTCATTTCCTGACAGTCTTCTCAAGCCATCCTGAAAAAGAAAGCAAGTTTATCTTATGTTTTTTGCATCACTAGTTGAAAAAACACTACATTGCACTTTAGCTACTATTCCCAAGTACTAAAAGCACTGCTCTTATTGCAGCAGTATAGCATAATCCTTGTCTTAGGGTCTTTCAAAATAAACATGAAAGGATCCCAGGAACACTGGTATGGGATCTCCAGAAAAGATATTACATATACAGTGTATTGCCCTCCTTGACCCTCTCATTGGCACCTGCAGAATTCCATCATTCAAATTAGCCACTATCATTTATTTTTCATTTTCTTTATATTATTTTGGCAGGAATTAACTCACTGTCTATTAAAAAATGAGTAAATCCATGACAAAATTTAGATAGTCTGTCTCTTGCTGCTGTTACAGGACCACAATCAGAACCTGATTAAAGAAACCTCACTGATACACTGCACCAGCTATTGAGCAATCCCTCTAATCCCGTGTAAGCTTCTAGAGTTTCTAAAAAGTATCTCCTTCAGTATCTTCTGAGACAAATCCAAAGACTGGATGTAGTTTCTAGTCGCAACCTTGTTCATTTGTATGTGAGGATGAATGCACCCAGTGGACTGAGATATGGCCATAGCTTACTACATCCTAGTGCCTACTGCTGGTAAAGAGGCCAAAATACTTAACTGAAATGGTGGTGAATTACGAGTCCCCTTCCCATTGCTTGGGAAATTTTAGCACAGCAGAGCACTGAACTGTGATGTAGGACACTGGTAGCAGCAATTTTGTCTTTGCTGATTTTACTCACGTTCATCAGACCTCCAACAAGATCACTTGTGTGAGGATCTTCGTCTTTGGTACCTAGCTGAGGGGAATAAAGTTCTGTTGTCCGCAGGATTTCCAGAACTCTGTCCAAGGCCTCTGCTACTGTGATAGGGCTGTTTTCTTGGGCAGCATTAATTATGTTAATAACCTGAAAGCAGATTAAGGAGGCAGGCAAAGAAAAGTGAATGGCACTTTTTTCTTATTACAAAATTTTTATTCTTGGCTTGATTATGCTAATTCTCATTTAGCAAATGCAACGTAGTTCCCCACAACCCTTGAAGTACAACTCTGAAAATGTAAATTTGTGCTTGGATTTCCTGGTATCGGTCTGCTATTTTTAACTGGCAAACTCCTGGGAAGTGAAAGCAGAACGGTGTGAAGTATCTGAAATAGTTGCAGGTGGGTGGACCAAAAACTAGCTTCAGAGCAGACCAATATCCA
>VZTA01009913.1:0-10771 GCA_013398855.1 Mohoua ochrocephala
CAGTCCACTGTCATTTCCCTGGGCTGGATCAGCCCTTCCTAACTCAGGTTTGGTGAGAGCCACCTGTCAGGGCAAACAGGGCAAACAGGGGATGCAAGTTGTGCAGCAGCCTCCAGCAAGTCCCTGTCCTGCCTGGCAGTCAGGGACCACAACCCTGCACCACTGCACATCCTGATGGACAGCCTTGGATCACAGCCATCCCGTCAGACACGGAGCGTGTTGTCTGACACGAGATGCTGTGCTGGGGTAGAGTAGGATGTGGATATTTCCTGGAGCTGATAGGGATCAAAGATACAGCCAATCACTTAAAGCAAGCTCGAGGGAAGTTAATCAAGTCAAACCAATTTTAAAGAACAAACGAAACTCACAAGGTAGGACTAGGAGGAATGGCTTTAAACGGAAAGAGGGAAGATTTAGATTGGATATTAGAAATAAATTATTTATTTTGAAGGTGGTGAGGCCCTGACACTGGTTGTCCAGAGAAGCTGTGGCTGCCCCATCTCTGGAAGTGTCCAAGGCCAGGCTGGACGGGGCTTGGAGCAACCTGGGATAGTGGAAGCTGTCCCTGCCCACGAGGAAGATGGTCTTTAAGGTCCCTTCCAACCTCAGCTGTTCTATGACTCTAGGATGTCATCATCTTAAAGAATCTTGAATCATTCATATTATCCAATATTTCCTGCCAAATTCAATGAAGTTTCATTACTAACTTTCATTCAATTAACTTTTCCCTTCATATCTCATTTTGCCCCACTTCAGTCCTCAAATCCTGCAGAAATCATCATGTGGTTAATGGCTGACATGCCTCCAGCTGGAGGACGTGATGCCAAATATGTGTTAAGGAGCCTCACACAGACTCCCCTACCAGCTCCCCTTAGAAACACTTCAAGAGGAAATTTCACTTGCATTAATTTTATGGACGTAAGATTGGCTGTTGAATGCATTACTGCAGTGGAGAAACAAATGATCACAACAGAACAATGATTTTTCCTCTCTCCGTAAGGAACACTGAAGAAATCCATTCCAGCTGAAGTACATCTTATCCTGAGAGGTTCACAAATAGCAGGTTTTATTCTCGACACTCACCGGTGGCAGAGTGGTTAGTTTTGAGATTTCATCTTTCCAGCAAGGTCATTTCCCCTCGTGAATCAGCACTTTGGCATCTCATTTTCTCTCTAAAAAGGGGAAAACATTGTCTAGCATAGCAGGAGCACACGGACACACAAATTTTTGGAGACAAGAGAGACGAGAAAAGGGTCAGATTACTTCCTTTGCGCCAAAGAAATGATTACACTGACTGGTTGTTTTATTCAGATGTAGTGCAGACACCTTGCAGTGGGTCCATTAGTACGGCCTTGCTCTTAATTACATTGACTTTTAAAAGCTTTGATTAATTATGATAGAGAGCAAAGGTTTCCAGCAGAGAGATGACTGTATCAGAAAACAGCTCCTGATGCTGACCAGATCAGGTCAGTGTTTGAAGCATTTCATATCCCATAATAAACTGGACACAAAGTTGTCACTAGCAGGATTGTAGATGTTAAGAAATATTTGTATTGTTCAAAGAGATCTATGATTGCAGAAGACTAGCAATTTCTTTCTTTATTTAAATTGGTGGAACCAAATGAAAGAAAAGAGAAAAATAATAGTTCGGGGTTTTTTTGGTTTAGTCATTGGAATGAAAAAAAATCAGAACATGTATTTATTGTAGAGATGGATTTTTTTTTTTACCCTCACTGAACTAAAAAAATGCTTAATTTTTTTATTTCCAATTTTGTAAAATTCATTCACCATGTGAACTACAAGCTCTTGAGAGCCTGTGTAAACAGAGTCAGACGCTTTGCATCTCTCCACCTCATTTCCATCCAAACCCTCAGCGGCTTTCTCAGGTTGGCGCAGGAATTTTCTGATATCTATGGCACTATTATGAAAAATTATGTGCTTGCCTGAGTTGCGTAAGGAACAAATTTGCATTCAATTCCCCAAAGAGCCATCGAAGGTTTACATGTCCTTGAAAGCATCACTTAAAGTGGGATTCATTGAAAACTAACTGATAGTCGAGCTCTTCAACGGCTCAGGGAAGCCAGCAGAGGAAAATTGAACTGCCCTGTGCCAGCGCTGCTGTCTCACCAGGAGCTCTGGATGGAAGCTGGATGACAAGGTTAGAGTAGATGCATAAAGTTACAGGACACAAGTCTCTCTGCCTCATTTTCTGCACCTTTAATTTAGTAATGGCAGCAATTCCCAGGGCTACTGTATCAGGGCACATTCATTAACATTTCAAGTGCTGCTACTAATGACAAGTGTAGGTGAAAGATTTAAGAGAGTGAGATTCTGGCTTCTGGACTGATTTTGCAGTGCTGATATTTGTAGCTTCTTAAATCTAACTGTTGCAGACATTCCCACCTTCCCTGCATTTAAGGGTTTTTTTAAACCCCTGACAATTTCTGGCATTCTTTTTCTCCTTTACGAATACGTCCCACTTTTTTTTTTTTTTTGATCTCACTACAGTGATTATTTTCCTTTTAAAAGCCTCCTGGAAATATACATCCTCATTTTTTTCCTGATAATCAAATATTGGGTATTTTTCATTATATTTAGTTTTTAGCGTTACTGTTTGAGTTAGAACCTACCGTAACATGCAGAATTAGTTTTCAAGACTGAAATTTAAGTCTAAATGAGCTTTATATGAAATTTTTCTTTGTCACCTATGCTGTTACCCCGTCAACCTTCAGACGGAAGCTGAGAGGGAACAGACTGTAGTGCCGTTAACACACGCTTCTAGATTTCTCTGCTAGAATTTCAAGATCTGGTTAAATCTGAACAACTCCCCACCTTCTAAAATGGTCATGGCAAGTGTGTAACAAACACTCTGGAAAGGAGATATGATCAAATCAAATGCAATTGGAAAAAAAAAAAAGAAAATTTGGAAATGGAGTGACTACAAAGAAATGGACTGAGATGAAATGAGGTGCAGTGAAAAGGACCGAAGCTTGCCAAAATTATTCACATTGAAATCCCAAAATCAGGAAGGAAAGGTAAACAAAGAGACAGGAGAAGAAACTGAAGAAATGGAATGCTACAAAGTAGAGAGAAAATTCTGAAACAAAGTGAAATCAAGAAAAGCGAATAGGATGACACGAAATGCATGGAAATGGACCAAACCTTGCCCAACTGATCTTCATTGATATCCCAAGATTTCATTTCCTTTCCTGAAAGGAAGAATTTAAAATCAGAGAACGAAGTGGAACAAACACTTTGGAAAGGAGATATGATAAAATAAAATGCAATTGAAAGAAAAAAAAAGATTTCAAAATGGAGTGATCACAACAAAACGCACTGAGATGAAATGAGGTGCAGTGAAAAGAGGTCAACTGGGGAGGAAAGGAGCATCTCAGGAGAGCACACATCAGCAGTTTTGGGTGTCAGGCAATATAACATAAGAGACACTGAGAAAATTCAAGAGTCAACTGATAATGCATTACTTTCCTTACTGCCTTCAGAACGGGGCTATGTCCCAAGTAGTACAGCGATACATTGATGCTTCAGCTTCCCCATCCACCCCACCAACTGGCCCTTTTCAGATCTGACATGACTCTTGGTACAAAATACACATTTTCTAAACTAATCCTGGTCACCAGAATGTCCCTTCTGACCTTACTGTAAGTTGAGCTTACCACTGAGAGTTCAAGCTCAGAAATTCAGGTAGTTGTCCTCGCTGGATTTTAGGGCCAAGCAGTCATGGGGCATTAAAAAAAAGAAACATAAATGGTCCCTTGGTGGGAACCACACCTTCAAGACCTTATGAGCTGTTGCCTTCAGAGGAGGCAAACAGCAATTTCCCACATGTACTGGGGCAACAAAACTCAGGGGAGCACCGTGAGCACTTTTGTGCACAACCTGTGCATTTTCCAAAGGCTGATTATGGGGAATTAAGGACTCCTGGTAGGACAGTATGGGCAGTTGTCTTAGGCTGACTTTGAGATGTGTATCCCCTATCGCCAGTCTATGCCCACACATGATTCCTGTGCCTTTCTGTGCCTTTAAAACTGGGTGCGAGAGAAAGAAAAACAAAAACCAGACAAACTTTTCAAAACAGTTTTTGTGTTCAAGAACAGAGGATGAGATAGCTGCTGCTGCTGCTGCTGCTGCAGAGCAGAGGCACCTTCCTGCTTCCCCCGGCTCTTGGCTCCTTTTCTCAGAAGAGAGAGACGGAGAGTTCAACTCCTTTGTTTCCCTGGGACTTTCACTTTTTCTTCTTCTCTTCTGGACTGTTCAGAGCACCAGAACAGTCTGGGACTGTTCAGAGCACCAGAACATCAGAACCTCACTGGGAGCCCTCACACCTCGGCCCGGAGGGGCCCGAGCCGACCCAGCTCCGAAGAGGGGAGAGAGAGGGAGAGAGAGAGAGACACCACACCCACAGAAAGGACTCTAAATTTAATCTTCCCAGGTTTTCTCTCCACAGCGAGAGGTTTTATTATTTAGCATTTTTCTTTTCCCGTGCGTTTGTTAAATAAATAGAGTTTTTTCCCGTCTTTCACTTTCCTTCAAGAAATTTTTCCCTGAACCTAGTGGGAGAAGAATGTCTGTAACCTACCTTCTATAAAAGAGATGTTCTTCCCAAAGCGTTCCTCCGAATTCTGTCTCAAACCGAGACAGCAGTCAAAGTGGGAAGCAGCAAGAACAGAAACCCACTCTAAAATTCATCACTTGAAAAACCATATTCCCTACTTCAAGTCGTGGTCCCACACAAAGCATTAAACAGAAACCTGATGTTGTATTTACTGTCTGCACAAAAACACCTGTACAGAGAGGGAACCTCAGGGAAGCACCCACAGCAAATTAGAAGTAACTTGAGCATGTACAAGGACATCTGAGTGAAACAAGAACTCAAACTTCTCCACAATTAGACCTTCCCCTCACCGCACATATTTTCATCCCTGACAATAAAGCATTTTCTGAAAATTAAGAGGTCCAACCTCTCATCTGCAGTCTTAGTTATAGGGAAAAGATTTACAGCTTAACTGCAAACATCAAATTTCATTTCAACAACAAGTTCAATTAAAAAAAAATAAAGTTTAATTACACATATTTGATTTAATAGTTGAATAACAAAACCTTCCTCTCTCCTGTTTTCCGTTGTATAGACCTTTCCCAGCAGAACACCCACCACCTCTCCTTCTCTTCCCCTTCTTTTACCAGGGGACAGAATGGGCAATTTTTAATTTTTTTTTTTTCCATGCTGACTGCCCCAGTACTTATTTTCTCCTGGCTACAACATGGTTGTTACATACTGCAGTTATGTGCAATAGACTGCACCTGTTGTAATAAACAAACCAGCTTTCCATCCTTTTGGGCAAATTTGTACAGTCTCTCCTGCCTTCTCCCCACAGGGTGACAGGTTCATATCAGAGAATAAAAATCAAAGCACTGAAGGATGTCAGGTCCTCAGGAGCAACCAAGTCAGAAATTCTCCAGTGGCTGTGGAAAGGGCAGACAGTTAGCTTTTCCTGATGGCAATGATCCTTAAATTACTGCCTCAATTAAACATTCAGAGCTCGTACTCAGAGATGTGAGTATGTATTTCAGAAAGAGCTGTGCTGCAATTGTAGCACAGGCGTCTCCTCCTGCCTTCCTGTGTTGTGGGCAACTTCGTTCCCTGTCTCCTCCTCACAGTTAGGGTTTCATTTGTTTGTCTCTGTCCTCAAAATCTCTCCCCCCTCACTGGAGCGAGTCCAGACGGACCCACCGAGGGGATTAGAGGGATGGAGGAGCTCTGTTGTGAGGAAAGGCTGAGAGAATTGGGATTGTTCAGTCCAAAGAGAAGGCTTTGCAGTGACCTAACTGTGGCCTTCCAGTACCTGAAGGGAGCCCACAGGAAAGATGGGGAGAGACTTTACAAGGGCCTGGAGTGACAGCACAAGGGGGAATGGATTCAAACTGAAAGAGAGTAGAGTTAGGTTGGATATTAGGAAAAAATTGTTCCCTGTGAGGGTGGGGAGGCCCTGGCACAGGGTGCCCAGAGAAGCTGTGGCTGCCCCATCCCTGGAAATGTCCTAAGCCAGGCTGGACGGGGCTTGGAACAACCTGGCATAGTGGAAGGTGTCCCTGCCCATGGCAGGGGGTTGGANGGATAGTGGAAGGTGTCCCTGCCCATGGCAGGGGGTTGGAACTGGATGATCTTTAAGGTCCCTCCCAGCCCAGGCCATTCTGTGATTCTCTGATCCTTAACCCACTTTTCTCCATTTCTAGAGCAAATCAAACCTTAACACTTTGGAATTCTTTTTCCTTTTCTATGAAGTTTCTTTGGTGACTTTTTGTCCTCATCTCATCTGTCTTGAGCCTCTCTCTTGCTAACATCTATGACAGTTCTTAAAAAACTTATTATGTCCCCATCAATATCTCCCTTCACTGTGACACTTCGTAGCCACTGTAATAAACACTGCAAAAGTGACCAGGGTCCAGAGGACAAATTCACACCAACTGCTACTCGTGGTTTATGGGAAGGACACAAATAAACCTAAAATAAGAGGGAGCCTTCCAAGCTGAGACAGTGAAAAATGACCTTGTCCTCCGAGATTCAAACATTTGGTAACCTATGTTTTATTTTATTTTATATATTCCCATAATTAATAATCAAATTAAGCAAAAGGAACGTCTTTTTGCTTTGGATTTGCACAGGAATTAGCCCAGTGAAGTCTGGAATTGATCTCCTTCTGTACAACAACGATGATTACAATCTCTCCTCTCTTGAAGTAATTTATTTATATTTTTCTAAATAATCATTAGTGAAACATTATTGAACTCATAAAAAAAAAATGATAGACAAATTATGTTCTGCTAATGAAGACAGAGAGACAGAGAGATTGAGATCTTTCTATTTTGTATCTCACAGCCTCACTGGAATCTGCCAGAAGTTTGATGTAATACCTCATGAAATTTTATTTGCATACCGGCATGTATATCCATGCCATGTAATCTGAGAAAAGAGGGAAAATAAGAAGAATGTATTAAGCAGGAGGAGTGAGGCCTCTAACAGCTCTAAGAACCTGGGTTACACCGGATCTTAGAGCTACTCAAGGTTTTCAAGTGCTAATGAAATTTTCCTGCTAGAATTCATTCTTTTCAACTGGCAGGGACCACGGAAATTTTCATAAAAGTTTCTTCCTTGTGTTGTTTACAGTTACTTTTAGATCTTTCACATGGCTTTCAAATTTCAGAAAGAAGGTGGAGGGTAAACAAATATTTTTAAACTAGGTGTGATTTTTTTTTTTCCTTTTTTCTTTAGTCAGCTTTGTTAAATATATTCACTACATAATCTTGAAAGAAAAAAGGAAAAAAAAAAAAAGAAAAAATCTATCTTGCTAATTCTGCCGAAATATATCAAACTTAGAGGGGTTTGAAAACACCCAGCAGGGCAAGAACATAAAAAAGAATTTTATAGCATTTGTGAAATGATAAAATCTAAATTCGCAAATTTGTTTTTCGGCTTGTAGTGCAGTGGAAGAGGATTTTTTTTTTTTCCAGGTTCTTTTAAAGTAATTCACGTCACGATCAATGTCTTGACTTGTGCCATCCTTGAACTCATACAGCGCAAGGAATGTCAGCTTAAGATCTCAGCTCCCATTTTACCAGTCGTACTGCACACATCGCTTTGATCTCAACCAAATTTAGCTGACCTTTCTAGCAAAACCAGGACAGAACCCCTCCAAGTGCATGAAAATTTTAGTCTTCTCAACCTAATTAAGGAAGAGGTAGAGAAAAGCAACCTTTTGACGGAATAGTTGGATAAATAATGACACCAAAGACTCAGTGGAAATCATTGGGCTCTAGCCAGTCCTTTTCTTAGCAACACCCTCTCTACAGCTAAATCAATTAAATATCTTTTTTTTTAATATTGAGGCAAGTGTATTGCCACTAGTGAATTTCTTTTATGGCATCATGTTCTTATCTACGGGGTATCCACCTATCTTTGTTTCTGTAATTGAACTTTCCTCCAAAGTTCATTACCTTCCAATTGTTTCCCTTCTATCAGTGTAAATTTACTTCAGAAATGCTCCTTAGCTCTTCCAGCTCTCCTTTCTGTGTATGAAAGAGGCTTATTCTCTTGTCTTGTGGTCACTTTCTTGCCTCCCGGGACTCCTTTCAAAACCTTGTCTGCAAAGATGCAGGATGAAGAGAACTCAGCTTTAGTTCCTTTCCATCAAAAAAAACCCCAAAACACCCAAAACATTTGCATTTACTCCTTATCACAAGTCATTTTGAAAACACAACTGGAAAATCACACAGCCTGACTCCATCTTTCTCAGGACGGACCACTGCAGATTGGGGTTAGCCTAAACAATGCAAGTCTGCTCATGAAAAAGCTTTGTCACCATCACCAGGTTTAATTCCATAAGCCCTACACATTTCTCACCCAAGGGAACTCCCATTTCACTTTCAGACCGTGATCTCAAAAGAATTTGACGACATTGGGAGGTTTGTTGCCAGTATTCGCATTCCCCTGTAAATTACGGACTTTGGAGAGCAATGTGGGACCTTGACACTGATCCTTCTCTCCCTTCAATTGTCAGAAATGAGTTTAACTGGGTGGAATTGCATTAGTGGGGAACCAGATAATGGCCCTAACTCAATAAGGCGCATTATTTGTTTGCTTTTAATCTGGCGGCAGTCCCACTGAAGTTAGCCAGCCTTGAGTATACTCCAGAATAGCAATGCTTTTTGAGTGAGGATTGGAATGTAAAGGTGTTCAGCCTGAGTACTTCCCCTCTCATCTAATATAGAAGCATCTGTTTATAATTTAGGAACCTGTGATTTAGGACAGAGAGAGAGATAGTTGGCATGAATAACTTCATTGATATGCCTGTTATGGACGGCTTTCTGAAGAATGGAGAATCGTATAAAATGGCCAAATTCCCAGGCACTGTCAGAGGGGAAGCGATGAGAAAGCAGATTCCAAGTTAAGAACACAATGTAAAATTTGTAGGTAATCAAACTGGATTGGGACTGTTGATCATGCACACATATAGATGTCCCCTGTAGCAGGGCTTAAATGGTTTATTCAGTAACTGTCCCTTGATCCTCCCTCTCCCCTGGTCTCATGTGCAAATGAGTCTCTCAGTTGACTCCCAGACCCCACAGCAACTCCTGCATTTGGCTTTGATCTTTCTGATCCGTTGTCCACCTGCAGACTCCCTGATCTCTCTAGAATCTGAGTAAAAATAATAGACTGAAGAAAATCTCAGTCTTCATTAGTTATTCCTGATCCGTTTTAAATTCCTCTAACTTTATGCTTAAATTAAGGGACAATTATTATCAAACTAAGACCCCCATGGACAGGAGCTTCCATCCCCAGGTTGGCTGGTCTGTCTTGTTAGACAAGACTCTTGGTAATTCCATACAATCTTCAACTCACACGAAGAACTTAATTTTAAACCTTCTCAGCTAAACACAGCTGACTGGCTTATCTCTATAACTACTAAGACTATAATAAATTGATAGTAATTTACGTGGGTGTCCAAATAATGGGGTGTAATGAAGAGGAGAGTTAGAACGATGTAAAAACTGTTACATGCTATTTTGACTGAATACAGTCTCAAGACAGATTAACAAATTAAAAGAAAAATCTTTTGATTGCATGCTATGTGATCAAGATTTTGTCTGCTTTGGGAATGGCAAACAGGTAAACTATGTCAGTGAAAGATAATTTGTGAAGGAGCTCTGAAATAATATACACACAAGAAACACAAAAGCTTTCAAAGAAGATGAAAGATTTTTCAGGTCTGTTTTTGAAGCAGAGAAAACAAGAATATATTTATACAGCTGCTAGAAAAAGGTGTGATGATTTAGAAGTTAAAATCACTATTTTTTTGGGTAGCAAGTGTTTAAAAACACAACTGAGTCTTTACCATAGTAGAGGTTTTAAGTTCCTTTAGGATACTTGGAGGATGGGTTGGGCTCGGCCTTACAGCTTTTAAGACAGATTAAGTTCTCTGCTCCTCAACAGACTTTCTCTATGACTTTCAGGCCTTATGTCCTGTGTCTTAATTCCCTACTTCTAAAATAGGGGAAATGGCTTTTTTCTGCCTCTGAGGATTTCTGGAAGGATCAATGCATTAAGGATGCGAGACATTCAGATATGGAGGTGATGTGATCTGTACATCTCCGAGATGGATGGCTGCTGAATGGAAGCCAAAACCTCAGTTTTCAGAATCTCAGAGAGATTTATTATTCTGGTCCTTGCACAGTGGAGAGCTGCATAAAGAAAATGTGACCTTGAGATTCCTGTTTTGATTGCCTCAGTGCCCAGCAAAAAACCCTGTAGATTGACCCAAACCTGCTCAATTTTCTGCTTCATTTTGGGGTCCCATTAAGTGACCATGCCCCTGCACTGGCCAACACCCTCTTACACTGTTGGTTAAAAGGGAAGGAAAAGTATCATCCTCTTAATAGAGTCTTGTACCTCGCCCTGATGTGATGGTTGAGACTGGAACCTCGAGGGTAATCTGGTGATACTCTGGGTTTATAAAGAACTGACAATCCCAGCCAGGAGAGCTGTGTCACTTACACATTAAAGTGTCACTCCTCATATATCAGTGACTGTCTTATGCCTTTGCCTCCCAGTTCCTTAAGAGACACAAAAAAAACATGTTTCAAGAGAAATTCTTTCTTTTCTTCCATCTCACCTGCCTGATCCATCAAGATATTCCAGCAAAGAACA
Organism: Mohoua ochrocephala; assembly: GCA_013398855.1. Lineage (NCBI taxonomy): Eukaryota > Metazoa > Chordata > Aves > Passeriformes > Acanthizidae > Mohoua > Mohoua ochrocephala. Next base: position 10,721 of record VZTA01009913.1, read on the forward strand.
CTGCAGGTGCAGACAAATGGAACAAACTTGTGGCAAAATGGAGATGGATAT
>VZTA01009916.1:0-33479 GCA_013398855.1 Mohoua ochrocephala
ATTACAAAGCCAAGTCCTGAAAATTCCTGAACACCCAACTTCAATTGCCCATGAAGCACTTGCACTAAGTTGTTATTATTAGACTACAGATTTTATTTAGTGTATCATATGCTATTTTTTATTTAGCATCCGTGTTTATTTTGGTGCACAGGATGGTTGTTTATAGGAACTTTGGCTCATTTTCTGCAGGAACTGGAACAAATCAGGGGCTGCAAAAAGAGAGAGGATGCTTTTTGTGATTGATTCAAGAGAAAGACACTCTGGCAAACCCAGTTTTGTCCCTGTTTCTGTCACAGGCTGTCTGTGTGATGCCGAGCAACTCAATTAAAGCATTTGGCAGATGGCCACTAACTGCATATAATTCATTTTCAGGGTGCTCAGCTTGAGATATGTGGGCTCTTACTTGCAGCAGTTGTTACTCTCCTTACAGCCACTGAAATCAATGGAAGTAGTGGCTGCTCAGCATGTTTGTTAGCGTAGCAGAGGAATGTGCACGTGGAGAAGGTGAAAGTTCCTGAATCCTAGTGTCATCTTTCTCACTGATTCTCCCTGTGCTGGATTACCAATGATTAATTTATGCTATATGTGAAAAATTATATATAGGTATATATTAGGAAAAGAATGCTTCAGTTGGAATCTGTGAGGCTTTTAATGAATGTCCTAAAAAAAGAGCACAAGAAGCCAATTATTTCTATAGATCTAGTCTGCTAAATTGTGAACAATGTATAGTCCACTAGCTGGATGATGCATACGAATTACTGAATACAGCCTATTTCCCTAATACAGCCTATCCAGAACATGGGCTGAAACATAAAAACTTTGGAAAAAGCACCATGTGGTTCACATAACTAAATAATTATTACATAATGTAAAAATTAAAGGAGGCAAAATGCAGATAACAACAAAAGCCATCTTCTCAGATTTCTCAGTTTCAAAATGCTTGATTTGACAACCTGAATATTGTTCTCAGTAATGTAATATATGGTATGGGAAATGAAAGTATGGCTGCACAGCTATAAATACAATTCACAGGCTAAAACTACTCCTATTAACATTGCAACTGAAAGATATAAATCAGTTCATAAATATGAAATTGCTTGCATGCTTGGTTTTTTGCAGGATCGAGATCTAATTAGTGAAAGGCATGTTCTTGTGAAATACCAGGGTGGGAGTTGTACTTGCACCTTCTAGGACTGGGCCCTACCTTGAAATGATTATAACTCTAAGTCTATTTATAGCTAAGGAGACATTTGAAAGAAATATTTGTTTTATTTGTATAGCATTTTCATTGGTTTACCCTAAAGATATATGCTAGATGATAATAAAGTAATAAAAGATTGTTTTCACAGCTGTTTGTCTTTGATTACATATTTCTTTGAAGTATTGCAATAAGACAGACTTTGAACCTGGAAAGAGATCAAATAATGAATTGTTCTGCTTTGTGAAGCTTAAGAAGGGATTTTATTGTTGAAACATATAGTGCAACATAGTTTTTTTTTCTTCTAACAGTTAAATAATGGTTGAAAGTACTATGAGATCATTACAGATGGACTAGATTAAAGACCTTAGGGCCAAACATTAGGAACTGTGTTAGTACTAACTAAAATAATTTCTTAAGTTCTGTCATTACCAATTTATTTTTGTTAGTTTTTCTTTTTGAACCAAAATAGAATTTCAAAGAAAGTGTTTTAAATCTTTTAATTATTCATTTACTTAAAGCTAAGGATGACAGGAAACTTTAATAACTGTATGAATCCTGTGGGATTTTGTTTGTAATATGGATAGTTTGACCACACTTTGTACCCTGGATAATATATTTAGTGTTAAATTTGACTAAAAGTTGTAGAGCTGTGAATAAACTTCATAGGATTTTCTCAAACGGAAAGGATTATAGAATTTAAAATGTGTCTAAGGAGGTTCAAGTAAAATATTAAATTAAAAAAAAAAAAAAGAAAGCTTTTTATAATGCTTTTGCTTCAAACAATATTATATATGACACTAGGTTCACCACCTCCCCTCCCTGAAATTCATCTTTAAAGTAAGTAAGTCACAAATACCTAAGTGACAGAGAAAGATACTTGGTTTATTTTTTTCAAGGCTAGTGCACAATAAAATATCAAATAATGCAGGTCAGCATTTCGCATGATGTATTTGAGTTCTGCCGGTGATGTTGGAAGACTATTCCCCCCTACAAGAAATACCTGCAAGTTTATGATCATATAGCTGGGATATACAAAAGTGTATATTTTTTAAAACCCTGAAATGTTTGTACTCTCTCTATCCATCGACTGAAATTATTTGTTGTGTTATTTAGAACAAACTTTTGTCTCTGTGGAAGAGAGAAACCTTTCAAATGATAATTTCAATAGAAACATTAGACAAAGGAATATTGTAACTTTAGAGATTTTTATGATGAAGGTGTGTTTAAGAGATGTCACTTTGATATTTTTACATTATGTCCTACATTTGTCAGCTAAAACCAGGATATTGCCTCAATGAGAAAAAGCATGTTCTGCACTTGTCAAAAGGCAGTAAGTAATGATTAAAATAGCAGTGTGAAACGCTGGGAGATTAAAGTGATGCTAATGATAAGTGAGAGAAGAAAAGGGCAAGCTATATTTTAATCCCTGAGAGAATGGTTAATGACTTCTATTGCCTGAGATTAAACTAAACCTGTCTCATCAGCTTTTTCTGCCTGGTGAAAAAAAGCTCTCTGCACTTTAATTTATTAAAGTCTTTTAAGGAAGCACATTGATCCACAGAGGTTAAACTTTAAAAAATTGTGCAAAATACACACTAAAAATGCTTTAACAAAAGTGTGACTTTGTTGCTTTAGGCAAGCTCACAGTTTTATAAAGAATTCATTGTCTATGGGTTGGTGAATTTAATTAAGGAATATTAATTACTTAAACTGAGAGGTTTGTTCCTTTTTAAACCAGAACATTTTTGCAATACTGGGGCAGGAAAAGTAGCAGTCGGTTTTAGAAGACAGAGGCAGGAAGGGACAGACTAAGTTAAAATTACTGTATGATCTGTTACGATAGTGATATCAAAAAGCCATTTAAAAAATGCTTTTCAAAATATATGTACTGCTTGATATAACGTACTGAGTACATTTGTTTATACCGAGTTAATCCATTTCATTTAATAATTCTTATGATTGCAAGACAGCGCTATAAAATCATCCTTATATTGAGAAGCTGCCCAATTCAGCATTGCCTTTTCAAACAGCATGTAAAGTCTTTCTTCACATTGCAGAGGGACGGCAGAAGAATTGTTAATTAGACTATTTTTTAAATACATGTGATAAAATTGTCAAGTCTGAGTTCTTAGGATAAACTGCAACATTGCAGCATGCTTGGAAAAATAAGATTTTCCTCTCAGGCAGCTTTGGAAGCTTTTGTCACTTTTAACCTCCATCCTTTCATTAGATTTATTTCACATAGCATCTGTATTCTCAGCCTACAGGACAGACAATAGGTTTAGAAACAGAAAACAGATAATATTCAAGCAAACACGCATGGCTTGCCTAAGCCTTTTTCAAGTTCCAACTCCATGTTCTTTTTGATTTTTAATTGTTTTTTCCTCTTTATAGGTAAGCACACTGGAGGTAAACAGTGTGCTTTTGTCCTCTTTTGCAAGTTCAGTACCCACAGTGCCTTTCTGGCTCCATACTAGCAAACTGCAGTGTGCATCCCAGCTCCAGGAATAAATCTGGTGCCTGTGGATACCAACAGTTCTGCTCTATATCCTTTCCCTCCTGCCTCATGGAAAGCATTTTCCCTTTTGAAATCTCCGAACCTCTGTAAATAAGGAGCCATTTAGTTACTATCTTATGTGATGGTTGTAATCCAGGTTATTTTTTAAAGCTGTTTTTTAAGTATAACTTGTTTGGTAAGTGAGTTTAAACTTGATTCATGCTTTGATGTTAATGAAACACCAATTTATCGGAAGGCCCTGCAGCCCTAATGAGCAGTTTCTTTAAAAAGAACATTTAATCAAGGTTTATTTTTAACTTGTTTAAACAGATCTAATAGTTTGTGCTGATTTCATTTCAGTATAATAATTGCTAGCAATCCTATTAGTAAGTCGTGGTACATGGAAGTTAACACAAATTCCATTCTAATGAGTGTAGTGTAACAGCAAAAGCCTTGTAGTCAAGGAAAGGTTCATGTTTGAGAGGAGTGACAGAGGCACTCGGACATTTTGCTGACAGCAGATTATTTTTGTTTTTATACAAATGTCAGGCATGACTTGCTAGCATTTAAGTGGGTTTTGTTATTTTTGAGAGGTGAAGAATTTTCGTATTAACTTTTTAAGGTGAAAGGAGACACTTATTTCCTGAGGTTAGGAAAAGTACTTGATCTGCTAGCATAACTCATATTTGTCTTTATACTTTACCTGTACGTGAGGATTTAGCTGTAATATGCTATTTTATGAGGATAAAGTTCCACAAGCCAAAACTACAATTTGTGGCATTTATTTTAATGAATATAAAATCTTGGAGGCAATTTAGTGTGAAAAGCAAATGAAATTCCAGTGCTCAATTTATAGTTAAGAAAAATCTCTAAAAGAGCAGATGAAGCTGAAAAATGTGTGATCATCTGAAATACTATTTTTTATGATTAGCTTAGAGCTGCATCTGTATGTACTGGAGATTGCATAGTCACATTTTCATTGTGACTCCAGTCTTAAGTCTAAATTCTGGCTTATTGGCAAAAAATAAAAAGGAAAAATAATTATTCCTCAGTTTGAAAATACAAATATTCCATCGGTATTTTCAGCCTTGAATACCGTGTTCAGGTATTACTGATTGAGTTCAGTTATTAGCTTTTAAACTTTCTAATTACTTAGCCTGACACCATGACATTTGAAATATGAGGAAATTTGGAGATAAATAATACAGAGTGGTTTAGGATTTTAGAACAGTACTAAAACGCGTTCTGATGCACTGAAGGGCATCTGGAAGTTACACATTGTTTACAGATTTCTGGGTTTCTGATTGGAATCCAGGAGCCATGTGTTTTACAAGCTTTGGAGGTAGGGTGGAAGAAAATACCTTCAGAGAACACCGGTAATTGCATTTCAGTTGTGCAAGAAGGAGTCTTGGAAGTCTTTACAAATTCAGGAGTCCACCCAAACAGGCAGCTTGCAGAGTCAGTACTTGAGCCTGTCAGTAGGTAGAATAATCCTAGTTATTTGCACCAGCATCTTACTGGGAAATCATTCAGTGTGATTCTTCTGCTTCTGAGGGCTAGGAGGGAGGAATATCTGCACTCGTATTTCAGCTCTAGCTTGCTCTGTGACACTAGTTTTCTCATTTTGAAAGAAGCCATAATATAGTAGTAACGATCCACTCGCTGTATACTTCCTTCTTTTTCTCCCTTTCCTTCTTCGGTTATAGAATAAAAAACTTGATTTGGTCATAGTACTTACGTATGTGGCTTCAAGGACGTACTACCCATATTATTTAGAAAACGTTTGCAATGACTGCAACAAAAAATAATACAACTGCTTTGTGATGATAAGGGTGATATGGGGCAGATTGTCTGACACATGTGTAAAGACTTTCTTCTCTTGAATGTCTTCAGGATACGATTTTCCTCTGCCAAAGAGACTCCACTTATGTGTTTGTGCCTGGGAAAGGATACGGTCCTGGTTTCGTTGAGGAAAGAATAGCTGTAATACTTAAATCACCTTCCCAATGTTGTCTCCTTGCTAGAAGAAAACCTGTGAGAAGTGCTAGTCCTCCTCCCACAGCCTCTCCTTGGCGAGCAGGAGGCCTGGCTACAGTCAGGGGAACGTTCTGGTGCTCAAGGGTCTCTCTTGAGTGTTCAGTATGATAAGGAACAATTCTCTGTGCAGTGAACGGGTGAGTAAAAGCGCGACACCTCTACAGTTAAATTTCATTGTGGCATTTTTAAAAAGGAAGGAAGGTTTTGAAATACATATTCTTTTGGGGTTTTATTTTGGGGAGCTGTTATGAAAAAAAGTGGCATAGATGATTGTGGGAGTCAAAGCACAGCATTAGCTCAAAGACTTGTGTTAAGCTCATTTTTCACATGGATTTTTGAATGTGAATAATACGGCATACCGTGAAATACTTTCAAAGGTATATATTTTTACCATAAAAATGCATAATGCTGTCCTGCAGAACTGAAACAACTGTATCTGGTTTACACTTAGTTTCTGTCAAACCGTTTAGAGGGAATGCCAGTTCACATCTAAATACTCTTTTCAAATGGAAGTTTGGAGACTTCTTTAAAGACGAGGGAAATAAATTGGGACTCATCTGTTCATTGACAAATGTATGCTCCAATGAATCACGTCATCTGACTTAAGTCCTTTTTTCTGCCTTACTAAAAACAAACTCATGCTATTTGTACTTAAGGCTCATACACACTGCACCCTGAATACTAAGTTGGAATGTATTTACAAATGTGAAAGAACCTGTGGTCCTTTCATGCATCAGGTTGTCATAGAAACTAATTAACTTTCATTTCTGTGTCAGGGCAAAGTAGTGTGATGCAGATGTAAACTGTAGTTCAGAAATCACCAGGATGAAACTAGAGAAAAAGAAAACATCAAAACCTTCAGAATTCCTGCAGGACATCGGGAATGCAAAACATGTGATGGGAAGTTACAGTGTTAAATGCCTCATTTCACCAGGTCTTTTTGCATAATCTGCTTCTTCAGAAGTGCTTGGAATGTTACTAAACTGACAAAACAGTATGGTTTATGTATATTGCATTTATGTATGTATGTTAAAATGGATGTGTCCAGGGAGCATGTGTATGTGCACATGGAATGGTGAAATTCTGATCAGAAATGGTGTCTGAAATATAAATGGCACTTACAGACTACTAACTGCTACAAAAAGTTAAAAAACTTACAGGGTAATCTTTGCTTTCTCAAATGAATTGAGCTGATTTCTCTCCAGTTAGTTTCTCTCTTTATGAGCTTTTACAATTTTACATGAAATGTGAATATATTAATATTTTAACTGTAAGAGGTATACTTTGACTGGCTTAAGTGGTAAAGTAATGTGATTACAAGATGATTTATTGGAAGTCATTAAAACTGATTTATTAAGAGAAAAATGTTGTGTTACTATAGCCTTTTTTTCCTCTGCTGAAGATGGGGTTATGCTGTCATTTTGTCTTCTTCAGAAGAGGAAAGCAGCCTGCAACAAATCAGGCAAGCATTTTGCTTTGTGGGTTACTGCCATGAATAGATGTGAAAAGAGAGTCCAGCTTGCTTTTACAGCAGAGATGTAGCAAGCCTTGTGCTCCATCACAGATTCACGCTTAATGGGTCCCAGTCTCATGGGGAGTCTGTGCATCCATCTGGGCCAGCGGGGCTGGGCAGCAATTCCATACACACTTCCAAGAGCGGTGGCCAGCCCGTGCCAGTCTCGTTCCTTTGCTGTTTGCTCAATTTTATGTGCTACCATTGTTTGTGGGGCTGTGCTGTGAATCAGATTAGTAATTGACCCAGATTAAAATATCTTTCTTCCCTCTCTCTCCTTTCCCCTTTTTCTCCCCCTTCAGCCCCTTGCCCAGTTCTGAGGAGGGCCATAGAAAGAGTAAGTTGGAGGGAAAGGATGGGCCTTTGATGACTGTAAAAGTGATGGCTCTCTTTAGATTACATTTCTTAGATGAGAAGTGGGAAAAAAGAAATCTGTGGAAAAAAAGAAATCTGCAGTGGAGTGGGTGCACAATTTATGCTTTAATGAATACAAGACTTCTTGCTCTTGCATGTTCTCCCAGCTTGGAGTGTGAACTTAAAACAGAATGGATAATATTGCACTTAGGAAAAAAAAAAAAAGGATAAGGGGGGATGTGCAATTATGCAATTTTCCTATAGTCTATTCCTTCACACAGAAAGAAAGGGGGAAATATTTTTATAAATGGGAGTCATGGCAATCTAAAGACAGTCAAAGAACTTGATAACCTTTTGGCTAAGACAAAAAATATATGTAAATGGAAGGCGCATGAATATTCTACCACAAAAAAGACAGACAGACAGACAGACAGACAGACAGAAAGAAAGAAAGAAAGAAAGAAAGAAAGAAAGAAAGAAAGAAAGAAGTTTGAGGATTGGTTATGTATTATCTCTTTCCTGCTCACTTTATTTGTTAAATAGGATTTTTTTTCCCTTCTGGCTTCTCTGCAGTTTCTTGTTCTTATGAATAGCTTAGTTTCATTGTTTTGAAGTCAATGTACATTTCTTTTGAAACACGATGTAAAATGAGCTAGAGGAGAAAGAATTTATCTGTAAAGTATGTATTTCCCTTATCTTCTTTCATTGTGTGTATATATATATGTTTCTATATTCAGGAAAGTCATTGGCAACTCTCCAGTTGACTACAGCAGGATAAGACCTGGCAATATAATTAGGCATATATTATTAAATGGAGGAGTCGATGTGTCACAGAAGAGTAATATGTCGTTTGCTGTAGATGTTGTAGAAGGGCAATATGGAAAGAGATTTAAAGGAACAGCAGGCTAGATCTGTTGAAATTTTACCAGCATGACAATCAAGTAATGGCTAATGGCAGACATTGCTTCCAATCAAAGTCTTGTTGAACTTGGTCTATTCCTGTCTTGTTCCATAAATGAAATGACACATACCCTTGTACTCTGGCCCCTAACTTCTATGTCTATGTAAATGGTGGAAAAAACCCTGCTTAACTCTTGCGCCAAATACTAAGGGAATCCTGAAGCCAAGCTGCTCTTTACACCTCATGTAGGAAAACTTAACCTTCAAGTCTTTTTTGGGACCTTAGGTTCAAGGTCTGCAGCTGAAACATCTGAACCACCTGAGACTACAACTCCAAAATTCAGACTTACTTAAATACTTATTTATTCAATAGGAGGAGACCAAAATGAATTTATTACAATAGTGAAGCTTTAGGGATGATAAGTAAAGAAGCTTTGGACAAACCTATATTCTTCCCTGAATCTGTCCTGTGAGGAAGGAGCATCCAGGATGGCACTGGTGGCGATCAGGGGCTCTCAAAGCCATCAGACTCAGCGGAAACTAAGAGGGAGGAACAAGTTTTATCTGTAAAGAAATCTGCATAACAGGGTAGCATGGCAATTGTGAGGTGAAGGCAGCAATCTTCAACATCTCTGTCATAGCAGTACTGCTTGCCATAAAATCCTACCAGGCAAGGCATTGCTTCCATGTCAGAGGGTATAAAAGTCACATGGCCTCATGCTGCATCTTTTGGTTTTTTCAATTTCTTTTCAGCAAACTAAGGGACTCATCAGTAACCTTTGTTCTCCTTCCTGCTACCCAGAGCAAATTAGTTATGGGCTGACTGGATAACTCCAAGGCATCCACAGGAAATTCACATTACTATCAAACGAAAGATTAATAAAAAAAAAAAGTCCTTTGTAAGAACGGCTGCAAGTGAATATGGTTTGATAGTGGGCACAAGCACTCGGTGGTATGTTGAATCTTCCCACAAGGCCATTTTACATAATTTATTAACAAGATCATTTTACTTTCTGATTTAAAAGATTTGTAACTATAAGCTCCTGTGTTTTCCCTGAACAAGTCACAATGCACACAGTAGGCAAAGTGTTAAAGGGCTAGGAAAATATTATTTCATCACTCCTGTTCCATTAGAATTCACTTGGGTGGCTGAGAAAATGGTTTATGGATTAGAGAGAGAAGAACAAGCTAAAACATTTCATACCTTCATCTCTGATAAATTCCCCAAACTCATTCTTTGCATCTGAGCCATAAATAACAACCATGCTTTTTGCTAAAAAGAGCTTTTTTCCTGTACCAGGTCTTTTGTCTTGGAGATGAATGCTATAATAAATTTGAAGTCTTAGGGGGGGCATTGTTTGAACTATAACATTATGGTTTACAACTGTTGCTTCTATTATGAGGAGGATAAAAAGCGACTATGAAGCTTGATCTCTGTCACAGAAACAGATTAATATTTCAGCCTTCAGCTTGGGTCAAGTGTATGATTTTTCCCAAAAGCACCTTAGCAATTAATTATTATTCTGTTTGCATTTAAAATCTTACCCCTTTAACCATCTTTCAACCTTATCCAAATGTTATGCTTACTTTAATTCTATATTGAATTATTTCTTTAAGCTTAAAAATTATGCTATAGGTCAACACAGGTAGCAAAGTTTTAGAGGAAAACATTTTCAGAAAACAAATTCATCAAAAGGCATTTTGAGGTATTCCTTCCTTATAATTGGACAATATTTGTTTAAAAATTAAGACTACCCGTAATAATTTCAGTTGTGTTTCTCAGAAGATAAATGCAAACAGCTCAAATGTTTGCATTAATAAGCAAATGAAGCATGCATGTAATTATGACTTAGAATCAAGAAAATTGTTGTACCCATGAGCTCTAGCTTTCGGAGATTTTGGTCAAAATAAAGATCCTTAAGAAGAAGGTAACTTTAATAATGCAGTTTCTTTTAGTTTCTACTGCATTTCCCCTGCACGAGCTGAACTGCTTGAATTTTTAGCTTTCAATAACCTGGGTTTAGCACACCTAGGAAAATTAAGATCAGGTTGAAGGCCCTTCTTGACTACCTTGCTCATCTACTGGCATGAAGTCAGCTCTGTTGTAGTAATGCAAGTTTTCTGATTAAAGATACCAAGAAAAGGCAAAGAAGTGGTTCCTCTCAGTTCCAGCAGGCTTTCTGTGCCTCTTTGGTCTTGGTTATTCCTAACGACTGTAGGTTTCTTTTTTTGCCTATCAGATCCACATTCTCTAATCACCTTGTGTGGCTCTAGTCCTAAGAGTGTGAGCTTGCAATGTATTGGTTACTTCTTATGGGAAAAGGGGGCTCAGTTTCGATGGAACTGGGGATGTTGGGCTGTCTGGAGAAGCTCCACTCAGAACTTCTCAGGTCAGTGCTGAGTCTCGTTTGGGTTTTAACAAGATGCTGAAGACAGCGTGGATGGGTGCGTGCAGAGATGAAAAATGCTACTTACGTACTGTGATATTTTATGCCAAATATTTTTCAAAAGTGTAATCAATTTTAATTTCAGTTTCTAAGACATCAAGTGTCATCTCTTTTTCACCTACTTGATTGTATTGGTTGGTTATGTTCAGCTCCAGGATCACTTGTCCAAATGTGAACACCCTTATTCAAGCACCCTTCCTGCAAATAACTGGTTGTAGATCTAAGGACTTTCTTGCCATTCGACTTCATGGAGACCCATGTCTTCAAGTCACTTCTTCTGTGTATCAGAATGGTTTATTTCAAAATTTGTTTCTCTGCAAGCACAAAACTAAGTTATCAACAACAAAATCTTTGACATAACCAAACTTAATATTATTTAAAGACAAATAATTATAGCTAAGAGCAGAATAAAGGGTGTATGGAAAAGAAATACATAAAAAGTTGTATTGATTACATATTTTCAGAGACAATCCTTAGCTACAGAATGCAACATTTTGCATTCCTTGCTGAGATATTTACACTCATATATGGTTTCACATACCAAAGTTTCAAAAACAGTGCAACAACCAGTCAAATTTGTGTTTAAGAAAAGACATTAAGAGAAAAAGAAACAAAACTGGATTTTCCCTAACATTTTGAAAGGAATTCAAAAATTGGTGAAATTGTTTTTAAAAGTATGGTTATTTTTCACTAGTTTTTTACTTAATACTTTAAATTCTGTTTTGTTTCTTCATTTGTATGTTTGTTGGTAGACAGTTTTCTACATTAAATCTGTCAAAATATGTACATCTATTAGGGCTATAAATATGTATGGCAATAGAAACTATTATCGTGAAAAATGTAATCGATGGGTTTTTTTCTGTGTAAGTTTTAACATTTATTGGATTTTTTAAAAAGTTGCAATCATTCGGAGAAGAGCAGCCAGATTTAAAGTAAGGGGCTAGGCTGAAGTTGACATGCTGTACAACTACATGGACTTTGTGGTTACAGTTGGAGTTTTACCCCTCACTTACCCCACAATCCAAGCTGGAACAGAGACATCCATCTCTCTTTCAGCTGTTTTTCTGAACAGCTTTCTCTTCTACATGGGGAGACACTTCCATCCCTCTATTTATTGCTCTGTGAAACTAAAATAGATGTAAAATGAAATCTGATTTGTTTTGTAGTCATGCTTACAAAATCTTTTCTCCTTTTTAGATTCTCAGTATATCCTTTATGATAATTTATTTATTCTTTCTCAAACAAAAATAGCATTTTAGATTTACAAAGGAAGAATGCTTGAAGATTTAAGGAATATGCTTTCTGTACTCAAGAAGTTTGAAACTGTGTAGGCAGTCCTAAATTTTATCTGATGCATTTCATGACAAAACGAATAGCTTTGTAAATATATTCCTGTTTAATTTTAAGTGAAACTTAGTTTTGTTAATTTGAACAGATTTTAAAAGTCTTTTATGTATATCCAAGTACATAATATAAAGAGGAATTTTGAATCATACCATAACCTGAAGTTCATTAAAGGAGTTACCTGGAAATGAAGGAGCTATATTCCAGTTTTTAGTTTTGCCATAAGTCATAAATTATTTTTTTCCTAGCATAGCCTTTTCATTCAGCAGTAGAAAAAAGGCAACTCAGAACTCCTGGCTTTCTCATTATCACATATTTTTGGAGCAAATATTGCTTTCAATTGACAAACTGTAATGCTTTTCTCCAGTGAAAATTCTACTTTTATCAGAAAGATCAGCATTTGTTTGAAACAATGTGTCAGGAGTCAAAAACCAAAGAAACCATTAAAAATGCCCTTTTGCCTAGCCTTGACCTAACAGCTACTATTATGTTTGAATATTCATACTTAAGATAAGGAAATTATGTTTAGCACTTTAAAGCATTCAAGATTTATTTCACCATTGATTAGCAAGAGTTGAGGGAACTGTGCCTGGACTAAAATCAGGCTCTTCTTGTAAATCTGGTAATTTACAGATGTGAAATAGTAAACTGGCTTTGATTATTTTTCCTTTTCCATTTGAAATGCCGTATATTTCTGAATCATAGTTAGGTATTAAAGCGGAAATCAAAAACTGAAAAATAATTTTGAAGGGATAAAAATGTATACAGAATAGCTGAAGAAATAAAGACAATGACAATCTTTGGGGGAATACTTGTGGTAAATGACTTCTTTCCTTTAATTCCTGTAGTGCATCCTTACTGATTGACATCTGAATGGCAGTAATTTGGGGTAATGGGTAGCTACTAATTGAGGGTGAGCTTCACTACTTTGCAGAAGAACATTCTCAAGACCTTCCAGTATAACACTCAAATCCTGTATTAAGTGCATAAATTGGTATAGGATTTTATGTTAGCCTTCTCTGTACGGGTTAATTTTATCAGGTCCCCTTATGACAGGCGCTAAAGTGTGCTTGAAAGATGTCTGTATACATATGGTAATTTCTTACTTGTGGCTCTCTTTTCTGTATTTATGCAGCGTGGTGTCTACCGGCATTATGGCCAAAGATACGTTTTCATTGTGCTGTTCTGTCAGTGTTTCTGTGACTATTTAGTTCTAAGAGTTTTAGATGGATATGCTGTTTCATTATCCTAAGAATTGCACAGTTGCAACCAGTTATGTCTAAAGTTGCATAGATAACTGGGTTACATAGATGTCCTAGAACATTATTGGGAGATAATGCTGCTTTTTTGTCATTATCATTCTCAACCAGTTGGCTTACTAAAATGACAGATTTAAAATTTGCCTCCTTAAAACAGTCTCTGAAATACTGTAACTGGAGTTTTGGTGGGGTTTTGGTGGTTTTTGTATCAGTTGATTGTACTTGATGATGGATGAGGAAAAATATGCTAGTTTGATTCCTAATTCCTAATGTTTTGCTGAGTTTGCAGGGTGACTGCACAGAGCCTACACCAGTTCCTTGTAAGGGTATTTTTAGCATTAAACCCTGGGTTAGTGTTGGGACATGTGGATGACATGAGAATGTGAGCAGGACCTAAGGAGACTGCTCAGTGAATATTTACTCCAGGGGGTTTAAATTTTATGTGCTGACCTACTGCGCTCTGCTCTGAGATCTCAGTATTTCTAGTGTTTCTCAAAGAGGCGCTGGATATCTCCTCTGTGAACAGCTGATAGAAGAAAAGCCCATTTCATTTGTGTCAGAAAGAATGACAAAGAATATCCCCCTCCTCAGCTGAATGGTAGGGGGGAAGGAAAGGAGGAGGGGAGTGGGAAAGTCCTCCAGGAGACTGAGGGCAGGATAAAGAAGACATCTTTAAAAATTTTCTGAAAAGAGACACAAGACATAAACTTAGTGTTCTTGCTGTTGTAAAAATTGTGGATAAAATAGCCTGTCTGCTTTAAAGATAACCCAAGTTAATCAAAATTTATAGAAGGGCTTTTATGACGAGCTTGCCTAAAATAGCAGGGAATAGCAATGCTGCTGTGTACCTGCAAAGTGTGTGTTGTTACCTTTGCCTTGTCTGAACTGGAAGAGGTTTGGGGTCCTGAAAGAAGTGCTGCACAAAATACCCTGTTGCATTTCACTGCCTGTCTTGGGATATAATAAAGATGCTGGCATCTTCCCATATAAATATCCAGTACAAATACTGAGTTTGAGATTAGGAAAAAAAAAAAGTACAACGAAGTACTTTTTTGGGGGGATCTTTTGAGACTTCATGAGTTTCCTTTTTTTAAAGAGTAACAGTTGTATTAAAAGAGCGTCAAGTCAATCAAAGTACCAAGCTGGTCTCGAAAGATGTCAGGGATGCTACATTTTAATGCGGCTTGTGGACATTTACTGTCCCTCGTCTTGATCCAGTGAGTACCTGAACCAAGCCCAGTAAGTGGCAAGAAAACAAAGGTATTTTTGACGATTGAAGAATACTTGGAAAGAGGAAAAGGTTCAAGTGAGTAATAGTAAAAAAGCCCCTTCTTGTGAATCTGCCCGGGAACCCTTTTTTTAGCGTTATTAGCAGACAGGCCTGTGTCCTTTCCTTTGATGACGGTAACAAGTTCTATGACATTGCCACTTTGAGTTCTTGCTTCATTAGATTGGGTGACTGTTTATTTGAAATTGTAATGAAATATTTACTTTATAGAGCTATAAGGATTAGCGGCGATAATTGAGTGAGGCTGATCCGGAGCTTTCAGTGTAATAGGGCCCCCTTGTTTGAATACAGAGCGCGGGGAGAATGGAGGGGCGAGGGAGCGCGTTTCTGCCTGTCACTTTCCCTCTACATGTTGCTTTTTCTCCCGGAGATAAGTGGGCCTAATGCTGAACAAATACGGGAAATCGGGAGCCACTGAGAATCATTCGCCTCTCGCTTTCCCATGGCAGCGTGATAGACGCCCGCTCAAAAGAGCCCCCCTCCTCTCGGGCCGGCGACGAGCCTGTCACCGCCAGCAAATCCAATCGCNTGCCGCCGCATTGTGCCGGGGAGACGCGCCGCCATTTGCAGAGATAATGGGAGAAATTAATGCAAATGAGTGAATGGAACGAACCGCATTTTCATGCAGATCGGAGGGGCTCGCGCGGGCTGCTTGATAACAAGTCGCGGGGAGAAAAGGCCGACATTGTGAGGACTCATTTTTTCCCCATTTCTTCTCACTAGTGCCTCATAAGGGCCCTTTGTTCTCTAAGTAACTCTTTCTAAACTATTGACATTGCTCATTTATGTGAATTTCAGATTTTTTCCCCCCTTTCTTCGCCCCCCTCCCACCCCCCCAAGTAGCCTTGGGTGATCTGGGAAAGCGTTAATTGCGGGAGGACAATGACCGGGCTGGAACGGGAACTGCGATCATTAAGTGCAATGTTGCAGTTGTCCGTGCCTCATTATAACGTGCAGACAAGGCAATAAAATGCGTGTTTCACAAACAAATCTTTTAACGAGTGGAGTTCAAGAGCCTCCAGCTGTCCAGATTTACACCTTTTTTTCCTTTTTTTTCCATACTTCCCCCCTCAATCGTTACTGCAAATAAACTTTATGCCATTTTAGAAGATGCATTTCTACAGCAACAAACTTCCTGCGTTCAGAAATAACTTTTCGCTGCTTCTTTCATTAGCAATTAAAAAAAAATAAAATAAAGCGTGTGCTCTTTCAAGTTTCATAAAGAAACCTAAGTTGTTCCAAAGAAAAATAAACTCTCCAGTCCTTTCCACAGACACATCCCGTAGCTTTGCGCTTCCTTTGTGGAATTTTGGAGAAGGTTAGATTTTAAGATTTGGAGCAGTTGACTTTGTATTTTCCTCAAGCAAGTGCAACTTTAAAGATGGAAAACACTGTTGCCGACTTCACGCGCTTGTTTATTTTTGAAGTCTTTAAAAAAAAAAATCAGAAGGAAGAGTAGCTAAGTAATCAGATGTAAAGGTCATCCAGTATAAGTACAGCTGGGAACCGGTGAACTATCGGACCCAAGAGTAAAGCAGCCAGAAAGAAAAAAAGAAAAAAAATAAAAGGTAACAGATTCAGCATTGTCCAAAAGTTCCAGACCAGTGATTAATGTGTGAGATAATGGACTTGGGAAATGAGTAAACACTCCCGTGCTCCCTGCTTTGTGCTTGAATGACTTGATGACAAGGGCAGAGCAAGGTGAGAATTTAAACAGGACTACAGGAAGAGAGACAAAGCCCTGCGACAGCAGCCCGGGCGGGAGCGGGGGGAGTCACTGGGTGCCTCGTCCCCGCAAGCAGCGCCCGGAGCCCCGGGACAGTCCCCGGGACAGTCCCCAAAACGCGGTCATTTTAACTTCACGTGTTTTTTAAAGGCGCAATAATGAGACAGTCTTTTTTTTAATTTTTTTTAATTTTTTTTTTTTTTAAGAACTTGCAGTTGGGGTAAACCCAATCTCGCAGTCATCAGAGGTAATACTTGTTTTAAAACTTAAGCTAGAACTAGGCATGGTTTCTCTGAATCATACCCTTTGATAGGTTTCACTTTCCCTAGATTTATGTTTTACTAAAGAACTCCTAAGTGATGTTTTAACTTGAGATGTACTAGGATGCATTATGAGATATTTTGATGAAAAATATACTTCATGAGCAGTTATGTGATGGTGCATTTGATGAACTTTCCTAAACATTTTCTGTACTCTTTTACAGAGATGATGTTTTATTAGTCCATGGCATACAGATAATGTGCCTCTCTCTACTTAGGAGTCACTAAAGGCACAAAGATGATTTCTGACAAAGCAATACTTTGTACCAATTCTAATAGTTAACAAATCTTGTACTTTTGTCTAGAATTGGGTTTACTGCTACCAATGAAGGTGGAGTCTTCCGTTTTTCTCATTTTTCTATGTTCTGATACATCTTAGGTCTTTCTGCTGATTTAGGATTTAGGTCTTAGAATACTTATCATCCAATGTTCATGTTGCTGATAACCTGTTGATTTTTTAAGCTACAGCTACTTAAGGAAAAAAAAGTGAGATTTAAGAAGCATTTTTCCTTCATATTGTTTTGTGATTGTGTTTCAGAGATGTTGATTAATTTTAGGAAAAACATTATTTTGAACATTTGTGTGAGAATTTCAACAGTTAGGCTTCACAGAGGTGTCATTTATATTGACCCAGATTTATTACATTACTGACTTGCCATCAGAGTGCCCCAAAGCCACAGTCATAGGTCTCATTGTTCTAAGGGCTGTACAAAACCTAAATAGCTTATAATGTAAGGGAAGAATTCTGATGGATCAAAGATTTTTTTTGCCTTTTTAATAATTGACACTATGTTCTAATTGGTCTTTTAGAGGATTTGCAAGTCTTTCATGGAGTATTTCTTGTTTAAAAATATCCACGTTAACTTAGCACACATGCTGCACTTAATCAACCCATACAGATTGTGGGAAAGTTCTTATAATTTCTTGTAAAATGGGTTTTATGGTATTTTGAACAGTGTAGAATAAAGGAAATGGGACCAGAAAGCTTACAGTAGCTCAGGGTCCATAAAGCTATAAACCTAATGCAATCCACATTTAAGCAGTTAGGTATTTTCCTAAATGCAGTACAAAATTTTCAGCTTATAGTGGGAGACTTTACTACTGTGTAAATAAATAATACTGCTCCAGATTTTTCTTCCATCTTTGGTTTCTTCAATCCAAGTTTCTTCGATCTTTGAGCTGAATATGTGGGAATTCAGTCTCAGAGTGGTTAAATGGAAAAAGTGTGTTCATCTTGAAAAGTTTCTCATTCTTCAGGAGTTTTTTCCCCTTTCTTTGCATAATTATTCACTCTCAGTTTAGAAGTTGAACAGATAATAAATTTTGATGTAATACTGTGCAGCACATAACAGAGTCCCTTCCTCACTGTGCAGTGTTTTGTGAGTTAGTTTGCAACTCACTAATGGCTGTGTATGAATGTAACTTCGAGCAGTCTTCAGTGGATGTCTGTATCCCTATGTGTGTGCATCTATAATGTACCAGCTTCATTGATTGTCTTGCATCTTCTGTCAGCCCCACCATCTTTCTCCCCTTTGGGACAGGAAATTTGCAGGAAATTTGCTGTTTGAGCGGCACCCAAAACCTGGGCAAGGCTGTACTGCAAAACAGAAGCAGCAAGTGTATAATTAGGGCTTCAGTCCCGTTAATGGTGTCGCTGCCTTGAAATATGTCTAGATTTTCTGTTGCAAATTAGGAAGGTAAAATTTTAAGTAGTGTGATGGACTTGAAGGTAACTTTTGCTCTCTTTTATGAGCCAGATTTCTTGGATGCTACTAAGAAAAGCATGCATGAAAAAAGTCAGTGAGTGACTTGAAACTTGCTAGTCCAGTCAAGTGCAGGTCGGTATGAGATCAGGTGCTTGCTCATATGTCATCAAATAATCAGTCTTTCAATGAGAGTATATTTACTCTTTGATATGCTTTCTGATTATATTCATGTGCGGTTTATTTCTTAATGGGAGTTCAGTTACTTTATACTGATTATTTCTTTTGTCTTACATTTCATACCTATTTAAGCCTTCCACTTAGAATATTAAATTGGTGCTTCTTCCCTCTTTAAGTAATGCATGCACAATGTATATAGAGTTAGAGAATCTGGGTGCCTAATTCATCATCATCCCCTCATTTGTACATCCAGAAAGTTAATGGAAGAGGACCAACATTGTAAATAGGTCATTGCTTTCATGGCTGCCACTTATTAGGTAACTTCTGTGCTTTGAGTCATGTCAGCTGAGGCCAGAATAAAGCCTGAGAAGTAATTTTCTTCCGGTGGGTTTTTTGCGTATGAATCCTGTCATGATTTTGTTGTAGTTTGCCTTCCGTAGTTTTCAAATCCTTTTCCATGAAACTCACTTTCCGGGACTTCTGTTGTAGTTTGTACCCTCCTGTCCTGGAGAGACAGCTGAAAAATGTGTGCTCTAAAACTTGAATTGTTCTTTCGATCTGGAGACTTCTCAGTTCACCTCGATTTGATCCATTTTCGTATGAGAAGTTACATTTGTGATGCCTTCCTGTAGGTTACGCTGGCAGTTGATACTGTTTGTCGCAATTACTGCTCTGGTGATGGTCTGCAGTATGTAGTTATGTATCTATAAGCCAGTTTGGTCCTGTTTTTTCTTGCTGTAATAAAATTTTCTCTTTCAGCTTGTCATACTACAGTTAATTTTCACAAAGTCCTTTTAACTGCACATTAGGAATGATGTGATATTAACTATATACATCATTAATTTTAAAAATTAATTTTACATTACATGGTAATTTCCACACACTGTACCTTTAAGCAGTGTTTCCTTTGCAAAAAATAAGCCAAATGGAAAAGAGAGAGAGAAAAAAAAAAGATGTAAAATGTCACGTAATTTGTAGGTACTCTTAAATGTAACAGAAGTTTAAAGGAGTCTAAAGTTTGACTTCTCTAGTTTATGTTGGAAAAGAGAACAATCAACAGGAAATAAAGACAGCTGTCAAACAACAGAACTAATTCATTTGATCATTTGAGTTATCTTTCACATTGTCAGAGGTAAAAATAGCTACATTATTTTACCTGTCCAACTGTACCCGTTAGGTTATGTTCAAGACAGGCATTTATGGCATTTTCAGAGTAAAATAAAGTCCAATATTATTTTTCAGATGAGAGAGTTTTTTTTCCCCCACTAGTTTTCTTCTGAGAATACTGGGGAAGATTCAAAGCAAACACATATCTGATAATGTCTATTTTAGAGTTTCTTTCTGCTAGCCTTAGATGTATTATTTTTACCAAGGCATGCTATTTGTTTTCTATTTTGAAAGCTACAGTAGTTGCTATAAAAAGGTTAAATTTGCAAGGACTTATCACACAGCAGTAACTGAGAGCTCCCACTCATTTCCTATTTGAAGTACAGGGGAAAAAAAACCCCGTGTGATTGCTGTTGGCAAATGAGGACTTTTAAAATGGTACCCGCTGTAGCTTCAGTAAGAAATGTTCCTATGTCTTCATAGAAAAAGGGGAGAGAAGGGGCAAACTGACTTACTAAGAAATATTTGATTGATATGTAAAGTAATCTCTTCCTGAAGAAAGCTATTCCTGAAGGAACCGCACAGCATACATAAATCCCGTTACTTCTCTGTCTCCAGATATGTTTGTCATTGTGCTTGTGGTCCACATAGGTAGATTAATAGATACATACATAGAATCCTACGTACTTACTGCTTTAAGCTATTGCATGTTCAAACAGATGTTGAAGCCAAGATTAGCCTTTTTTTTTGCATGTGCTAGTAGTGTGCAAACCTTTTAAAGGCATCTATGAATTATTACTTTGGTTCAGCATGAGTGCAGTAAGAAGAAATGTACCTCATCTGTAATACACTGTGTAGACTAATATCAGCTTCTTTTTTTCTTATATTGCAGTGAGATATTGATCTGGTAAAATGGTACCATATTGGAGCTGTCTGTTGTGGTATTCATCATGCTGTCACATCCCTAGTGCCTTGGAGTTATTGAAAAGCGGAATTGAGGGAGTTCTGTCATTGTGTGTTGCAATCCATTCATAAGAAAGTTCACTAAAACATCTGAAGTAGTGTTCTTGCTTATTTATTTATTTACATCTAGTGAGAACCGTTTCACTTCTCTGAGGTACAGAACCCTCCTATTTCAGGCGCAGGGACATTGATGGGCTTGGTTCCCTCTCCTCAGACGTCTTTCTCTTGTGTAACATTTGTTCTTTAGTCAAAGCTCACACCTGCTGCCTTTACGGATGCTTATGCATTTGGGTTCTGTCCTTTGGGAGTAATATGTCTGAGAGCTGTGGCTTCATTGCCCTTATGCTTTTATCTGATAGCTGTGAGAAGGTAAACGATGAACTTTTATATGTAGAAAGCTTTTAGTTTCTTCCCACACTAAAGTATCAGCTAATGTTAAAAGAGCTTTCAAAAATATATAAAGATACTGTCAATCTGCACTGAGTAGATTTAACAGTTTGAATGAATTATTTTTGTTTTGGAGTCTGCCTGGAAACCTGATGATGAATTTAGAAGGATGTAATGTTTTCTGTGAGGCCATGATGAAAAGGGGATTTATTTACACATATAAGAAACAATCTTAACTATTTAACCCAGCCAAACAAAGGGTCTGCTCTGCAGCTCCAACTGCCTGACTTCTGTAGTTTGTACACACACTGTAAGTAATCACACCCAATTTAAATTTAGTATATAAGAGTTTAGCAGAAGAGCAATTAAATTGTCATTTGCTGATTTTAAAAGTTACAAAGAGAATGAAGAAAAAGCATAGAAATTACAGGTTGACTTTATCTTGCAAGGTGCCAAGGATGTCTTGTGACTCTGCGGGCCCATAATTCCAGTTAGCTGTACTGTGAATTTTAAATGTTTTCTGAATTGGTCACAAAATTCTTGATAACTACCTGAAGTGTATTCATTCTTTATATTCAGGCATTTTAAGAAAGAAAAATTAGAATACCTTTGTCAATGTTGCAGTTCCTACAGCTAAAACATTATGTTAAGTGTTAGTGTTACTGGATTTTAAGCAGGTGTTGTTGCTTTCATAGTTTAATAAGAATTTATATTGTGTTTTGATACTGGTGCAAAACTGACTTTATTATGGGTCTATAATTGCCAAATGTGCAGTACTTTTTAATATACAGCCACAGCATGCTCTACAGTTGCTCAGAAGGAGCCTTCTGTGCTGTTAGGAAGTATGACATGAATGCATATTAAGATTTATCCATGTTCTGTGTAATATTCCTAAGAAGTCAAATAACTTGACAGAAGTTAACGGAAGGCATAGAATTCAAAGCACATTGCTATTACTTACTAATTTATTTGCTCCTTTTTCCCCCATTAAAAACATGGTTCTTCTGGTTTGCGCAGCAGAATGAAAACTTACCTTAAATCCCCCAAAAGAAATGAAATTTAGGGCTGAAGGTACACTCTTCGGGCTGGTGGCTGGGAAACACTTCAGATTATGTGACTTTCATATGTGGCTTTGTTGATTAAACAGCTCAGCTGCTTCTATGGTTGTAGAGTTGGATGAATCACCAGTTGGGCTTCTGTGAACTCTACTATTACCTTCCTGTTAAATGTGTGTAGGACTTTTTTATATTCTCTTGAATTGTTTTCTGTGCAGCTGTTAGGGAGAGAAATGTTTTTGTTTTCGGCACTTCCGTGTAGTTGAAGGAATTTTTGCCGCAGTGTAGAAAAGTGCCTGCGAGAAGTCTGCTCTGTGATGTATTTCAGGCTTTTCAGAAAAAAAAAAAAGAACTCTACCTCCTCCAATATATGAAGCTGATGTTTTTTTGAAATTTCCTTCAATTTCCTTTTGAAATTACCTAACTGTCCTTGGCTCCATATTTCTGGATATCGCGGAATCATAGTATCGAAGAATAGTTTGGATTGGAAGAGACCTTTAGAGATCATCTAGTCCAACCCCCCTGCAATGAACAGGGACATCTTCAACCAGGTCACGTTGCTCGGAGCCCTGTCCAACCTTGACCTAGAATGTTTCCAGGAATGGGGCATGCAACCAACTCTGAACAACCACTGTTTTATGACCCTCCTTGGAAAAACTTCTTCTTAAAACATCTAATTAGAAATAGACCTTTTAGTTGAAAAACATTACCCATTGTAGGGCCACCACAACAGACCCTGCTAGCAAGTCTGTCCCCATCTTTCTTAAAAGCCCACTTCAAGTACTGGAAGGCTGCTCTAAAGTCTCTCCAGAGCTTCTTCTTCTCCAGACAGAATATCCCCATCTCTCTCAGGCTTTCTTCATAGGAGAGGTGTTCCATCACTTTGATCCTCTTCATGGGCCTCCTATGGACCCACTGCAAGAGGTTCATGTCCTTCTTATGTTGAGAGGCCCAGATCTGGACACAAGTGGAGTCTGGAGAGTGGAGTAGAGGACTAAAATCACCTCTCTTGACCTGCTGGTTGCATTTCTCTTGGTGCAGCCCAGGATACAGCTGGCTTTTTAGACCGCAAGAGCACATTGCTAGGTCATGTCCAGCACTTTTTATCCTTTATAGTCCCCTCTTTATAGTTTTCAGGAACTATCTCCCAGAACTGTCTTTACAACTCTCTATGCCTGCTAAAGACCGCTTTCTGATTGGTCATCAAAGCACAGTGTTCCTCCTGTGAAGTTTCCTTTGCTTCGGTCCTATGAGTGTGTGCGCGTTTGTGGTTCCTCAGAACCTCTCTCTTCGTTTCAGTGGTCTGTGTGAGGACTGGGCTGTCCTTATGGGAAAGGAAGGACTGTGTGCTGGCTGTGAGGAGAAGAAATGACAGTTCAGCAGCACCTGGAAGCTGATGAGGAGAAAAAAAAGAAAGATTGAATCGTAGGTGGATAAACTGAGGGAAGCTCAGCACTGTAAACCTTAAAGATAATGGAAAAGCCTCTGTCCCTCAAAGTAAAAATAGCGAGACTAATAAGACCAATGCTTCTCTATATTACAACCTTTTTGTGGATATCTTATTCTTTTTTCCCCCCTCCCCTGCTTCATCTGTTATTGTCTTTTTATATGTACGCTGTCCGGAAATGTGTCTTCATCTGTGTTTGGAAAACATCTAGCATACTGTGGGGTGTTATCACAGTGTAAAAAATAACTCCCAGGACAAGATTCTATTGCAGTATTTATAACCAATTTCAGGAGAAGGAGGATCAGGTTCATTCTTTATGGCTTTCTCAACCGTGCCTGTATATTGAAGACATTTGATTTACTTAACATATGGCCAAGCGAACTGTTGGGCATATTGGGAAAAATATGTGAAACTACTTTGAAATGTTGCAAATGTGTTTGGAGACCTTTGTGCCACACCAAGCGTTTCTGTTGTTATTCAATTACTCTGGTTTGTTTTTTCTTGTTTCTTTACCTTTTAAACACTGGACAGTTACATTATTTCTTTGAATCTTGCCAAATATATTGGTATAATTATAAAGTATTTATCTGCTTCCTTGAGTGATACCAATTTATATGTCTCTCGCTAATCTGGCCATCTCCTAAGTTCTCTCCCTCTCTCTTACCCAGCGCAAACGTGTATACTGCTATAATGAAATCATTTCCATGTCCTATAGAGTATTTAGATCAACAAGACCTTCACTTATTAGAAAGGGCAGAGTAGTAATGCTTTTGGCAAAGCCATTATTGTGGTATTGGTATTCACTAGAAAGGACAGAAATAGAACAACACTGGCCTCCATAAACAATTCCAATTTGATCTGTGTACATGATAAAATCTTGGCTTCTCAATGCATTTAGGTGCTGTCATAGCTGTTGTTGCCAAATAAGAATGCAGTGTGATGTTATTATAGTAAACAGCACTTAAGCACAGCTGGCAGAATTGATCAGGGCCACATTAGAGTGAACTTCAGCAGATGACTGACGCAGCAGAAACAATAACTGAATATGCAAACAGTTCTTGCAATGAATGCTCTGGGGATCAGGCACCATTATTTTTGACTTTGAACAGGGAAAAGGGGCAGATTTGTAACCTCCTTCCACACAAAAGGGTTCTGGGTATTCTGTAAACATCTGACTGCCATTTATAATAGTAGCTAGTTACAAAGCAAAACTCTAGACTCCCTTGACTATTTACATTTCATTAATTATTAAAGAAAAAAACCATAAATATCAGATAAGTTTGTTTAATGTTTCACACAGGATTTTTTTTTCTTTGCTAGAAAAGCCTTTTCTCAATTAATGTTAATCATCGAGGACTTCCTGTTTAAATTGCACAGAAATGCGTATTTGCCTCAGTAAGGGCTTTTTTCCCCTTCTAATTATTATAAGAGCTAATTATGTGACCACGTATTGCCATTCTTTTATTGTAATAATTTGGATTAGTAAAAATAAACATAGGATAAATAGTGTATGAACCTCATTCTTGCACAATGTAAATCAGAACTTCTCTTCATATCTTGGTAATTTGCGTACCACACATTACCAAAATATTTAAAGTCCATGTAAACAGCTATTCATGCTTGTACTTTTACATTGTACAGTGTCATCTTTTGATTTATTTGACCATTAATGCGAAACAAAAAGGACAACAATCCAAACTCAAACAATAGAAAACTTCTTTTTCTATCTTTTAAACTGAGTTTGTCTACTCATATAATGATTTTTTTTCCCTTCAAACAAGATGTGCATTAAAAATTATGTTATTACAATGGAGGGAAACAGAAGGTAGAGGCCAAGGCAGAAATAAAAAAAGGCTGTATTAAGTGAATACTTGACTCTCCCTTCGGTAAGACTATGAAATATTTTAATTTCTCACTGTCTCTCCTTGAGGAATGTGGATGGAAGCCGTGCTGAGGATTTCATTCGAGTGTTGTGTGATACGGAAAAGACCATTGATGGACACTTGTCTGAGTCCAGCTTCATAGACCGGCGGCATCGAATTCTGTTCCGAGAGGCTGCCATCGCTTTGTCATTGCCAAAATTAGACTAAGACTCATACTGGGGCTTCGCAGAATGCCTATGAAGTTCTTGTAGCCGTCGTTAGGTTTGCTCATTAGCGTCTTACTCTAGAGGGCTTCTCCCCTTCCCTTCCCCCATTCTGAGGGCAGAAATAAGTAGCTCCCAAAATGTACGAATGTAATGTTTCCTGTTAATTTTACTTTGACTTTTTATTTACTCTAATCCTCTGACGTTTACAGCAAAATCATAGACACTCATAGAGGAACTCGAGTTTCTCTTCTAATTTCTCGGAGGTGGGATTCTCTATAAATCGCACAGAGTTTGCCCCAGAATAAATGCTCACAGTTTTATGGTCATTTTATGGCTTCCTCCTACCAAAACTAATTTCAGCCATTCCCCCAAAAGCAGTGTTACACAAATGCACTATTCTTATTGATCATGAGAAAACATTTGAGCTGACCTACTGACGTCACATTTTACAGCATTCTCTTTCATAAAACTCACTTATCAAAGGATGAGGGGCTTAGAGATGAGTTGTAAACTTCTGGAAACAGTTGCACAATGCTGTGATGTGACGTAGCACTTCAAGCCTTCTGTGTATGTGCGCAAATGAAGCCATACTCCATCACTCTGATACACATCACTAAATAATGGGCTTTAGCGTGGATGTTTTCCAGTCTCACTACCAGCTCACAGCCCAAGGAGAGATGCACTTCAGAGTAGTTATGTAGTCATCCAGCTCGAAGCAGGAGAGCCTAGGGAAACAGCAATCGTATTTTAAGGGTTCAGACTTTTTTATTTTGTGTGTGTGTGATATGAGGTGGTCAAAATCCTGAAAAGAGCCAAGCCGTCACATGGAAATGACTGTAATACGTCTACAGATGTAGCAAGACTGTGATTTACTAGATCCTTTACTTTAGGTTTGTATGTCATGCAAGATTATGTGAAAACAGAGTAATGAAGGACAAAAATTGTAAACCAGATTGAAAGGGAGGAAGAAAAAATGCTCAGAAAATGGGTGATTAGAGAGTAAACATGCCTCCTCTTGGCCTGATACAGATAGATAGTCTTATGCTGACCTTCTGTATTCGTCATCTGTTTCTACACAAGTGTCATGCACTGCTTCTCCACCTGAAGTTGTAAGTCCTCACGGGCTGAAAATTACCACAGGTATGCATTTCCACTAGAACTAAAAGATATGGGCTCAAACTGGTGGTGCTGTGTGCACCCCACCTACCAGTAGTAGCAGTGAAGCGGTGTGGAACTTCAGAGCTGCTGCAGACAGACTGTTGGTCTATGATTGCCTTATCACCAGAGAGGTTTTCTCTTTGTCTGGTGTCTTGTGAATATTGCCAAACTTACTAAGCTGACAGATCCATGATTTTTTGGGGTATGGTCTGTAAGGGAGTGGAGGTGATTTGGGCTCTTTTAAAAAATCTCAGCTGAGTCTTTTGGCTTTCCACTGACATTTGTCAATACCTTCCACAGACATTTCATGCAGAGAAAACCAAGCGGATCTGTCCTGGCAAAAGGTAATTTATTGTGGCTGGACCAGGACATTGATCTGTCCATAATGTAAAGCCAGGAAGCGATGCATTTTCCTGGTTTAACTTGCGTATTTTGTTTCTCAGTAAAAGGGTCCAACGCTCATGTTACAAGTTCAACATTGGTATCATTTGCTTTTCCTGACAGGTCTTGTAATGACAGCTGACAGTTGGAAGCTTAACTGGGTAAAAGTACTAATCTCTTCAGTAGTTCAAGTTCCCATAAATATTAAGTTAGTCAATTTTATCTGCCTTTCCTTCATTATTGGATCTATGATCAAATTAAAGTAATAAAATCCATGTCCATTATGCTGTTTTGTGGTCTAATTTTGATTGCCAGTATAGATACAACTCACATAGACAAGCATTTATGAAAGTCACAGTGAAATACTTGCCTTGTTTTTTCTGAAAATATGTTTCTTTTATTTTTTCCTCCCAATTTTGAATGGCTTAGATTTTGGAAAACAAAACAAAACAAGTATCTATCCATATGGGTTTTTTAATAATTATGGCAGTCCTGATGTCAGTGAGGTGAGCAGTTGTCTTAGGCTGCCACAGAAGAAAAAACAATGTAATGAGTGTAGTATTGTGATATTATGTAGTAGATTTATGTACTGTTCTGGAAATTTATATCACTAGTCTGGTAGAAGATCAGCTGGACTCTGCATTTGAAGATAACTCTTTAGGATCTAGGTATAAGCATCTCCTATTTTCGAAAATCTGGTATGATACATGAGCGGTTACAATTTCCCAGTGAAATGTCTCTAGAAAAAATATGAATTTTTTTCTGTACTTAACTTTACAGAAGAAGCTCTCTATTACCATTTTTTCTCTCCTGTTGTTTTGGTTTAGACTTTTTTTTTTTTTAAGAGGAAAGAAACCCTGCAAATTAATTTGATCCAATTCTACACTCCTTTACTTCTCTCTTGAATATTGATGTTGACATTATTACTGTCAGTACAATTCTGGAAGTTCCATGAAAGATCTTTTGAGCTCAGCTTTATATTAGCTGTGAAAAGATAGATGTGACTGGGTTTTTTTTATGCAAAGTTTCCACACAAACTGTTTTTGGAAGGAGCTAGTGTATATGAAATACTGAAACACAGTATTGATGATGCTGAAACTAGATAATGTAGCATTTAATAATTTCAGAAATGCTTATTTCTATAATAAAATATGACAGCTGGTGTTATTAGGGTCTCTTTTGTCAGTTTCAGAAGTACCTGGATATGTCAAGAAATTATTTTATTTTATTGTTAATGTATTCTTTTAATTTTAACAAATAGAAATAATAACATGGTTCAGTTCCCATTAAAAAGTAAGCACAATTATCCATCTTAAATTTTTCTACATGTTATTATTCTATATGCATATGTTAGACCATTTTAATATATGGTGAAGCTAGTGAATAAAAATCACATTTCCATGTGGTACAGTAACAAGGACAGGTTTTCTCCTGACTGCTTTTGATGGAAATTTCTTGTTTATATAGGCCAAAGTATCAGAGTTTTTAATTCTGTGCCATTGTAAGTACCATCACACGATTTCTGGTATCCTTCTTTAAAACGTAGGTCTTGGATTTGTGAATAGGTCGCAGCAGTATATTTAACTTCCCTGTAGAAAAAAATTTAAAAGGAACTGTTTGTTTAACAGTGTTCTTTCATCTTCATTTGTACATGTAACTGGATGGAAGTTTCTGGTTAAAAATATTAATAAGAAACCTTTAATTCATTAATCAACAGATGATAATATAAAATTAAACTATAGAATAGTACAGATTAACCTCGTGCAGGCTAAATCTAGAAACATGCATGCTTAGTAAATTTAGTGTGTCTGCTTCTCTGTGTCCTTATAGTGCCTCATGCATGCACAGAAAAAACTTTTCTGATTTAAAAAGCCAATATTTATGTTGGTGGAAATTAAGCATATTTGGCTTGCACAACCAAGTTTTAGCCCGAGCACCTCCCTCCTGTCTTCTCTTATCATCTCCTAAAAGGAAGAGCAGAGTTTTATCTAATCCATTACCCTTTCTGTGGTATTTGCCAGTAGAGGCTGCTTAGGATATAGATCCTTCCATGTTTGTACGCACTATGTTCAGGCAATCAGTGATTTACAGATTTCCAGGCCTGAATTACATCTTGACTCTCTTGGCTGGATTTAAATTGTCTCATCTCTTTCTGAGCAGAATTATAGTTTGACTATCAAAGCGTCCTCTGGCATTGACTTTCATGGGCATTGCTGAAATAAAATATTGTCTAAATTTATTCCAAACCTGTTGCCTGGTGTTTTTATAGGGTACTCTCGAGTTCTTGTGAAAAATTTTGAAACAATTAGATAGTTCCCTTGTAATCCTTTCCACCTTACTCATGATTTTATCTTGTCATTCAGGTGGCTCTGAATCCTTGTTGCTGGTTTTTTACATCTTTTGTAGTTCCACAAAACTGCTTTGAAGGTGGGGTACTCAGAACTGCATAAGTTCAATGCCTACCCTTTTTGTCTGCTCTCTGTTCATATCATAGACACCACAATGCGGATTTACAGTCCTGTTTCTCAGTGGCATGGTTTATGGAAGAGGTTTTTCCTATAAACCCCAGTTTTCCTGCCATCTGTCCCCCCTGCCCATTTGCCTAAATATACTTGCAAATATAAAGTGAATGCCTAGTGAATCATTTAGCACCCAAGGGTAAATACAGAAACTCCAAATACATATTTTTTTTCCTGTAGTTTATTGTACTGATTTGGGATTATGGTCTTTGAAGGCAGAGTTTGTTGATATTGCCAAGATGAGATGTCCAGATGAGAGAGGCCTGTTGCTACAGGCTCCACAAGACCCAAAGGACAGTTCTTGTCTCAGCACAGAGGATCAGTATCACTAGACAAATATATATGCAATTTCAGCTGCACAGGAGAGAGAAGTGAACATGCCCCTTGGGGAAAAAAAGCTTTCCTATGCCATGTTTGGCTCCAGAAATGTCAGAGTTCTGTAGGAAAACAAAATTACTTGAAAAGTTGTAGTAAAATTTGGTTGGCAACCACAACAATTTCAGTTATTTAGTTTTCTTGGGTAATCACTCTTGGAGATTTCCTATTGATTGAAGGAGCTGCTCATCTTATTTTTAGGTGTTGGGTGATAGGTCTAGTTCCATTTACTGTTTTTTTAATAAGTTTTTTATTTAATTATTCTGAAGTTCTTCTTTCAGGCCAAACCTTAGCATTTAGAAATAAACTTACCATGTAAAAGAATTATATGCCTATATATAATAGTGAGAAGCAATTGTAGCTGAAATCCCCAAGAACTTCAGAGAAACATAAGAAAAATCGAAAGGCTACAGAAGTTCCAGAAATTAAAAAGAATTTTAAAATGTCTAGTGTTAAAGTGCAATTCAGCTAAGGTCTGATGCATGTGCACAACTGTATGCACATTCTTAAATCCAATGGGACCTAAGCATATGGCCAAGTGATTTGCTAAATTGGGACCTAATTAAGGACAATTGTAAAAGTAGTTGCTATTTAAGCAATTATGGAATCTTCAGTTAGATTTTGACTGGAACTCTGAAGTTAACAGCAAACTCTCCTAAAATCAGCGTTTAATCTATATCTCTTTTTGCTTAAAATGAAAGACTAAGTAACGAAAACATGCTACTACTAGTGCAGCACTATTCACCACAATTTACAACATTGTGTACTTCTAAAGGATTTAACAGATACGTATGTGAAAAGTTGTTATCATGAAAAGTATTTTCTACCAGTAAAAGGCAAAGCAACCCAGAGAGAAGTTACAGTGATGTGTGTTCTTTGGATCACTGGTGCAAAGATGTGATTCCTTTAGACTGTTGACATTTTAAAGGTTTACTGTCTTACAGTTCTCCCAAGTATTTACAGTATGATGTTGTTACTGCCTATCAAATATACATTTATGAAACTACATTAGAATTTACGCAAAAATACAATTTTGTAGCGTGAAGGGAATGACTGAAGGAAGTAGTGCTTTGTAAGTTTTAGCCTTGAAACTATTTAGAATCAAGGAATTTTGATATTGATATTTCGTGTAATAACTACTACTAATTATTATTTCTTTTGTGATGCTTTGATATCCAAGTTTTTCTTTTGTTTTTTCCTTTTTTAAGCATTTTCAATAGATTTGTCATGTTATGGAGTTTTGAGGCGATTCCATATTGTTGAATGCAGATGAAAATAAGGTTTTTCTCAAGTTTGTCATAGTGGGCGATATTAAATTGAGGTGTAATATGGGGACTGCTTGTCCTAGTTTTGCATTACTGGAAATAAGCCTCGCAATCATCCCATCCCATTGGTAGCTCCTTGTGCATGCTTTCTAGTGATGTGTTTTACTCAAACTACTACCGCTTCAAAGGAGAAATTGTTCACAGACCATTTTGGTGGGCATGCCATAAAACCTCATCAGATAACAGATAGGTAAATAATAAAACAAGAAATACTGATGTTTTTAAGTCTTCATTTTTGCCTTCTCCAGAACAATTTAGTCAGAGTTACAATGTACTATACCTAACACCTAGGTATATCAGCAGTGAGACCCTTCCTGGTGCTTCCCAGACACTCAAACTGTGGAAACTGCAGTGTGGCGCTTCCTCAATCAGTTTAATTTTTGGTGAATCTATAGGTTAAAGTTCCTTTTAATTTTTCTTCTCTGCATGGCCAGTGGCACTAATAACTTTGTGTGAGCTTGCAGAAGACTGTTCATTTCAGTGACTGGGATCATTCTGATCACAGCACTGTAACTTGGACTAGCTTGCAGTTTCCTGCAGTGTCTGAATATTCCCTTAGAATTCCATCAGACCTTTCCTGTTGCTGCAAAAGAGAATTATATTTCACCTCAGCCTTTGCTTTTCCAATATTAGGAAAGTCAAACTTTTTCAGCCTTGCCTTGGGAGCCTTCACATGATATGATCATGCTTTTGGTCTTTCTCTAGACTTATTTCTCTGTGAATTTTATTTTTCTGAAGAAGGTTGTCTAAGGTTATACAGGCAAAATATCCCACTGATACCTCCTGTGTCAATCATAGTTTCTGATCTACCCAGGAGTACATTGCCTGGTATGTTCAAGAATGAGATTTGTCTGTTTCATCACTGTGGCACATTGGTGGTTGATAATCGCCGAGGGATCAGCTAATAAACCCAGATATTTCTTCTCCTTCGTTATTCCCTACTTAGGAGTTCTTAGCTTACATCAGCTACTCTTATTTATAGTCCCTGAGTGAGTGACCTTGCACTTTGCTCCATTAAAATTCATCTTTCCTCAAGACCATTCTGTTCTTTCAGTGTGATGCTCAATCCTCTTCCAAATTTGTGTCATCACCATGTGTGTTGGACATTAGTATATTATTAAAAAAGACTGTTCCAAAACCTGATTCTCGATTAACTCTGCTACTAGTTTCTCTCCACTGTGGCATTCCTTTTGTCCAAGAAAATGATACTTTTCATTCTGTGTTTACTTACCTGTAAAATTAATATCTTTGTATTTTACTGCTGAATACATATCTTTTTCATACTTATTAGAATGCAAGCCTGACAGCTTAGGAAGGAGTAATTTTTAAATACCTGAGATAATTTTGAAAAAGCCATCACTGTTTTGTCATCTTTGTTGTATGTACACTCAATTTATTTTTATCAACTGTGGTCATGATTTTGACATTATATGCATTCTTTTATGCAGATCTAATATTTTTGGTTGAGTTATATAGTACATTTACTCTTCAATAGTTGCTAAGGGATATCAGAAATGATTCCAGTACTCATGGAACAGGAACACTGATAGAAGTCAGTAGTTAAGATGCTAAGAAAAATGACAAGGCTTTACATGTTTTGTGGGTAGGAAAGACTAGTCACTCCTAGAAAGAGCCTAGCCTGGCATCTTGGCTAATAAAGAATGGATCTACTCAAAAAAGGTGAAGGGCTGAATGCACACTAGAGGGACTTCAAATAAGGAGTCAAGTCATGACACATCATAATATAGAGATTAATAGGCAATCTTTAGCTTTGTCTGTCCTCAGACAGCTTTAAGATGTACAGCGACTGGAGATCTAGCTGAAAAAACCACTATCTTTGTGTTTTGATATGCCATGAAAGTCATAGTTATGTTTACTGGAAGATTTTTTTTTAAAATTATTTT
>VZTA01009918.1:0-50643 GCA_013398855.1 Mohoua ochrocephala
TCCTCTGGGGTTGTCTCCTCTGGCGTGGGGGTTGTGGGAGGTTCTGTCTCGGTTGCTGGTGCCTCAGTGGCCTCTGGGGTTGTTTCCTCCGGTGTGGGGGTGGTGGGAGCTTCGGTGTCAGTCTCTGGTGTCTCAGTGGCATCAGGGGTTGGGTCTTGCGTTGGGAGGATGTCGGTGGGGTCCACTTCAGTCGGTGGTTCCTCTGTGGCATCAGCGGTCACATCTTCGGTCGCTGGTTCCTCTGTGGCCTCAGGGGTTGTATCCTCTACGTTTGGGGTTGTGGGAGTGTCTTCCGTGGTAGTTGGTGCCTCTGTGGGTGCAAGGGTTGTCTCTGCAGATTCTGTGGTTGGAGCAGGAGTGGTCACTTGGACTTCAGGATCTACAAACCAAATACAAATTCAGCTCAGCCACTGGAATTGCCATGCACGTAGGTATTGCCTATAAAGGTATTACACCCACTAGCTGTAGGTATTGCCTTCGGAATAGCAATGCCTATTTTTGAACGGCCAAACTGGTGTGGACTGGGTGGAATGGGAGTTCCTTTTGTCTGCATGGGGCTTTGCAGCAGCTCAGCTCACTTTTAGGTGATCCCTTTTGGCCAGCCTGGCACTGCCCTGGGTGCAGGGCTCTGTTTGGTGTTTGTAGGTGAGGCTGCCTGAGGTTCCCTGCCTTTTTCATGGAAGGGAATCCACACTGTAAAATAGTCCTTCTAACAAAACACTTCCCTTCTCAGTCTGTTATTTTGATTTTTTCCACTGCCCTACATTGTAACTTAGCCTGCACCAAGAACCTGGAACTGGAGGAGAGAGGTAGGAAAGCAGGAGGAAAATAATTCCTGAACACATAGCCCTGACTGCATCTCCTACTGTATATACCTTGGGTTGTTTTCCTCATTGAGATGTACGGATTTAAGGCTCTCTTTACTTTTATTTGTAGTTACATTGATTTGAGTCAAATTGTTGATATTCAGCAAAAAGAACAGTAAATGCTTCTGCATTTCAATCTCTCTGAGATTTTGCAGTTTAGTTCTGCCTTCACAAAGGTCGTGTGTTTAGTATGAGCAGAGTATTGCAGAATAGGTTTCACTCCCATCCCATGTGTCTGAAATACCATAAGCCAGCTGGGATCCTGTTAATGGTTATTTGAATTTCCTTCATTTTCTTTCATTTAACCCACTATATTGTTGGTTTGATTTTTTTTTTTGTAATAGGAAATTGAAACAGCAGGAAATAAATACTCCAAATCTAAAAGAAAAAGAGGGGGAGGAGGAGTAAAATATCAACTGACTTCTAGTCTCTTTTCATTTGTGTTTCGAGTTTGAACTGATCTCCTGAGTTATCACCTCAAGTGCTGGAACACAATACCAAAGAACACAGGAAAGCAGCTTATTTTCCAGTCAGAGCAAATAAGCCACATGTTCTCTGAAGCAGGGTAAGGCCTGACTTGATTAAAGCTAGAGGAACCTGCTAGGACATTTTCCTGTGTTGGTGCTGCCAGTTCACCACTGCCCCACCCTTCCTGTTCCAGCCGTGGACGCTGTCCAAGACTGACAATGCTCTGTACAGTGTTTTTGGAGGATGTGTGTGAAAAGCCAACAGAGACACAGGAGACACCACCACTCTGCCACATCTGTGCTGAGTGAACTCTCCAAAGTCCTGAGGGCTCGGTGAAGTAATCAGTTTATAAACCGAGTGCTTCCAAGCTTGGTAACTGTCTGGTAATGTCTAGGATTGGCTTTCTATTTCCAGAGCAGGGAAATGGTCTTTAATGTCCCTTCAGGTAACACCCATCCTGGTGCATCCATATGCTCGCCTACCTTCCACAGCTTCCTCTGGCGGCTCTTCCTCATCTGTGGAGGACCTTTTAGATGTTGATTTGTTTTCTGGAGGAGTCTCTGGGGTTGGCTTTTCTGTGTGTGCTGAAAGAAAGAAGTGCTCCCATTAACAGATTATTTTATCTTTAGAGGTGCTTGGTGTCAATTGTATAAGAGTGATAACAAAATTTCATTGAGCATCTTCCATTTAAAACTAAGTTTCTTTTTATCTATAGGATTTTTTACACTATTATTTGTGTGAAAAAGAGCAAAAATGCCCTTTGGATCCTGACTTGTTTCATCACAGATGGAAGCAATATTTTTCCCAGAAGTTCGAGGTGAGGCATTATTAGCTAACGGCAATTTTGAGGTGGGAAAAGAGATTAATTCCAAGTGGAGCTCTATGTTTTGAAAAATTGTCTTTTTTTTTTCACTACAGATGACTTGGGACTAACTCACTCTAGTGGAAACAGGAGAGCTGTCATATTAGCCAAGAATTAACTTTGATAATCCCCTTGCAGTTCTTCAGATGTGATAATTCTACACAAGTGATTGTTTTGGAAAGACATTTTAAAAGAAATGGTTTCCTTGAAGGAGACAGGAGCTACAAAGCAGGCATGGACCAAGGAAACAACACAGGTATTAAGCTAACTTCTGGTAGGCTGAGTTTTAGGAGAAACAGGAGGTTCTGTTCAGATTTTCCAGCTCTGAAGAGTGGATGAGATTTCAGTTGCATCCAGTAAGAGCCAGATAATATTTTCTAATTAATTGTTGGTCAAATTGCACACTTGGAAATGAGCTACTAGCATAGCCTTGTAGAAGGAACTTGTTAGTAATGAAGGAAATGTGATGGAGCTCAGGGAACTGGCCAAATTATTTTGACCCAGCCAAGGGAGCTGGTAACTGCCAGAGGTGTGTGTAATCAGCTTTTTACAAAAGGAAAGGGATTTTTGTCTCCAAGGGACGACCATGGTCTCAAAAGATTTACTTTCACAGCAAGCTAGTGCTAAAAGCAGGGGAGGTTGGGTATTGCACTATATCCTGAAACCTTTATTGAGGAAGAGAGAGAAATTGTCATTGTTGAAAAAAATCACTCTGGAAGCTGAATGACTCCTTTGAAAGTTGGGGAGGGGAACACTATGGTTATATGTGTACATCTATTCAGGGAATAAGGAGCTTCTGGAGGACAGGGAAGATAACAGTGAGCTCTGGATATACATTGTACACTTGGCTTTATTGTAGAGAAAAAAATGTTCAGAGGATGCTGAAACAGCAGATTTATTCCAAGAGGTCTAACAGATTTCTCAGTTATTCACACACAGTATAAATAGTAAAATACTGAGTACAGTGGTTTGGGGGATTTCTGCTGGATTTTTTGACAAAAAATTGATAGCCAAGTTGAGTAAAATACAGAAGAAACTCTTTAAGATTAGGAACAGTTGATTAATTCTTCATTATATTTTAACTGAAGAGGTGAAATGGTTTAACCATTAATGGTTTTTAATGGTTAGTGTTTTGTGAGTGTTTGGGTGTGATAAACTCAGCAGGAAGAGGGAAACATTAAGCAGCCTCAGAAGCAGCAAATTCCCCTCAATATGCTTCCAAGACATTTCTCTAGACATTCAGTCAAAAATGCTGAACACAGACTCTCTTTCAGTCTAAATTGCTGTGCAACTGTGTGGCAAAGCCAAGCCACTATCCCAGGACTTGGGGACCACTTGGGTGAAGAGAATCAAGTGATAATTGTGACTTGTGTTGTGTGTTACACTGCAGGCTTTGGGAATTGGCTGCCTTGGAGGTGGGATGCTCTGTGGATGCAGCGACCCAGTGGTGAGCCATATTCGCCAAGTGTGTCGACTGAAATTAATTTAGCTCTGTAGGTACCAGAAAGTTTAAGGATGTGATGAAATTAAACATATTCTGTTGTTGTTTTCTAGAGTTCACTTGCTGGTGTCCTTAAAGCTACACGAGGGTGGGACTGCACCTCCAGATCTGTGCCTTTGTGCTCAGCTGAAACCCCACCAGGCTCTGCAGAAAAGGACAGAACAAACAGAAGTGACTGCAGGTCAGTTTGATTCTGCCCTGGACTGAACGTGCAGCCCGAAGGTTAAATGTGTGTTTTCTTAAAATTTTTCTTGCTACAGTGTGAACATGTAAAGTTCTTCCCTCTTGCCCCACAGGATGGGTTTCTGTGTTGGGCTGCTCTTCCCACGTTGGATTTAAGATGGGGAGAATCTAGGATGTGCATCTCTAAGATGCTGCCAGTGACTTCAGTGACCCCAAGCAAGTGGTCTGGAGGTCCAGGTAGTGCTAGCCCAAGGCACAGAGTAGCCATTCCCCACTTTTGGATGGGTGGGGATTTGAAGGGAGTTGAACCTTCCATAAAGTTGAACCTTCCACCTTGTTTTTATAAGATGAACTCAGCGTTTTACTGCAATTCATTTATTCATCTGCCCAGTGGAAAAGGCCCTGGGCGTGCTGGTGACAGTGGCTGAATGTGAACCAGGTGTGCCCAGGTGGACCAGAGGCCAATGGCCCCTGAGCTGTCCCAGCCATGCTGTGGCCACAGGCCCAGGGCAGTGACCGTCCCCTGTGCTGGCACTGCTGAGGCCCCCCGAGTGCTGTGTCCAGTTCTGGGCCCTCATGGCCAGAGAGACCTTGAGGGGCGGGAGCGTGTCCAGGGAAGGGAACGGAGCTGGGGAAGGGGCTGGAGCCCCAGGAGCGGCTGAGGGAGCTGGGAAAGGGGCTCAGCCGGGAGAAAAGGAGGCTCAGGGGGGACCTTGTGGCTCTGCACAACTCCCTGACAGGAGGGGGCAGCCGGGGGGGGTCGGGCTCTGCTCCCAGGGAACAGGGACAGGATGGGAGGAAATGACCCCTGGGAGCACCAGGGGAGGTTTAGATTACCATGCTGCCCGGGGCAGTGGTGGAGTCCCCATTCCTGGAGGGATTTAAAAGCTGTGCAAATGTGGCACTTGGGGACGTGTTTTAGTGGGGGCCTTGGTAGTGCTGGGGGAATGGTTGGATACAATGATCTCAAAAGGTCTTTTCCAAACAAAACTGTTCTGATTCCCCAGCTTCTCTCATTGAATTCTATT
This sequence comes from Mohoua ochrocephala, assembly GCA_013398855.1. NCBI lineage: Eukaryota > Metazoa > Chordata > Aves > Passeriformes > Acanthizidae > Mohoua > Mohoua ochrocephala. Next base: position 4,909 of record VZTA01009918.1, read on the forward strand.
ATTGATGTGCAGAACTTGACCTTACATGTGGTATTCTGAGTAATGGCTCTGATAGTTAATTAGAGCATGGCTAGTGTCAAAAGAGCCTAATGCAAAATGCAACTTTACCCTCAGAATTCGTGTCTTGGTGATGGCTCCCAGGATATCTACCTGTATGTGTCCATCAAGTGTTCACGCTTGAGAAAATGGCCAATTTGTGTGTGAAATTAGATGTTGTTATTTTTGTTCTCTTTTGTCCGGTTGTTGCCGAAGCCCACACAGTTTTGTTTATGGGTAAAGCAAAGCACCTCGGTTTAAATATATCTTTGAAAAACAGGGACAGAGAAATGCCTTACCCTCTTTACAGTGCTTGGCGTAGTCCGGGCAGCATTTGCCGTATCGCTCGCAGTCAGCATCGCAGTCACACTCCCTTCCCCTCTCGAAGGATTCAAAGCAGCGTCCCTCGCAGGAGGCGGCTGCAGGAGGCAAAGCAGCACAGTCAGGCTTCGGGCCAGCTCATGCGGAACGCTGGGACCTCTCCACAGTGAAGTCGTTTGCTCGAGCTGGGGCCAAGAGCAGCTCCATAAAATCAGGCACTTATCCCGGTCTGACCCAGGATTTGTCTGTAATTGTGGGGTTTGGATCGGGCAGTGCCACCACAAGGGCACTGTGCCATGGCAGTGCATCGAGACCGTGTGAGTGACAGTACAATAAAACGCCACCTCCGCGTTCACTGTAGCCAGGTCCCACCGTAGGAGGCTTCCACTTCCCCAACCACAGACCAGGGAGCTCAAGAGTGATGTTTAAATTCCAGGCTGGGTTTGCAGGAAGGTGTTCACCAGGGCATCGTTTTGCAACAAGAATGATGTGTCTACCAAAGCATTTCTGAAAAATAATTGGCCTAATTGGGTCACAACCAAGTGTACCTGGTGTGCCCAGGCAAACATTGCAACCTAATTGTGTGAACGAGTTAACCAAGTTACCCCAAGAGACCAGTGTGGAACTGTTTAATACAGTTCTTACATTATTAGTACTGAAGGAGTATCTACCATGTTTTGACATGATTAATAACCATATGATTTTAATATTTAATTTTTGGTTGACTTCTGAAAACTTCACTGACCAAACTACTATTTCATATCAAATAATGACCACATGGTGTTAGACATGACTAACAGACTTCAGAAAAAGCCCTTCCTCTACAAAAGTCTCTATTGAAGTCATTGTCTTTGTGGCACACGGGGCATAAAATCATGTTTTACAGTAAAATCACTATCTAGTAAAATTAAGATTACTGTATAGGCAGATTCTGAACATCTTTTGATTAGTGTAGTTGTGGAATCAGTCTGTTGGTGCCAGTAGAGCCATCCCACGTGCACAGGTGAGAATTATTTTTATTACCTTAGGGAAATTTTTATTCATAAATAATGTCTGGCATTTCTGTCATTTAGTCAGCATTGATCCCACACTAACTAGACAACAGTCCTTAACCAGACTGCCTGCATCCTTTCAGGATGGCACCTACTCTGCTTGCCTGGACTCACTGATTTAGAGTAGAGCAGGGAAGACTTCCTCCAGCCTTAAACTTTTGATTAAATGTTGCGTAGATGCCAGAATACCTTTAGAATCTGACCCACAATGAATAAATAGCCTTCATAATTAAAATGCCTCAGTCTGCACCTTCAGCTGTGAGAAATGCTGATGTCCCCTCACAAAGCAAAATGAGGATGGGGGAGACTGAAGGGCAAAATGTCCCCAGCGTGTGTCAGGGCAGCAGAACTGGAATTTTAGGGAGTGCTAGGTCTGCATTTTGAACAACACTCAGTGTTGTTGCTGGATCTGAGAAGCATTTTTTTACCCCTGTAATCCTACTGAAACCACAGTGTAGTGTAACGAACTGCAGTTATCCAAATCACTGACATTTCTGACATTGGTAATTCCCAAGAAAATGTTTTTAATGCTCAGTAAATCACTTTGAAAAACCTGCGTCCATTTACATTGTACAGTTTTGCCTATAAATAAAGCACAAAGTAATACTCATCCGACCATCTTTTCCAGCAGACTCTGGATATGGTTCTGATTCAGAGTCAATTTCTGTCCATGGAAGGACACCCTGGCTTTGGATTAGACCCCACAGCACCCACACTTCTTAAATTTGAGTTGGAATATATCAGAATTTCTTTCTGCAAAACCCTGAATTGGCTTTTACCACTTTTTTTCTTTGTATAAGAGACAGACACACACAGTACAAATGCACTAAGGAGTAGAAAACAAACAGTAAACTGGTTTTGCCCATCTTGCCTAGTTTTGCTTTTGTAAAAAAGCAAAATTCTTTGCCTGGCAATAACCTGTGGATACACAATTTTCTTTGGATTGCAAGAGGTTTTCCTGAGTTTTTGAGGGGGACAATAATACATGTATGAGATAGAACAAGGACACAGCGAACCAACAGACATTTAAGCATTCAGAGAGGAGACAACGGTGTGGTAGGGAGCTGGGAGGGGAATTTTGAGGAGAGGAACTGGCTGTGTTTGGGAACTTACCCATCGTGCAGACTTTCCTGAAGTCAGGGCAGCACTCCATGTAGTGGTGACAGTTAAAATCACACTGGCAGTCATGCTCTCTAGAATACCCTGCCCCACATCTCCCTGTACAGCTCGATACATCTAAAATCACACAACACTCGTGTAAGCGTTGCCAAACCACAATGGTCCTTAATGCTGAGTGGAAAGGGACTAAAGTTTCTCTTTTTTTTTTCCCCTACAGAATGTGGTTTCTTCACTCAGTACTGCAGAAGCTGAGGGCCTAGTGTGATCCCTCCTAAAGGTGTGGGGAGCAGAGGTTTGCTCGGAGCCAGCCTGAGGACCAGCAGCAGCACATGTTCAGGTTAGAGGGATCTTCCACTGAGCTAACTTACCCCGTTTCTCCTGAAAACTAAGGAATCCTTGAGGATTGGTTCTGTAGTACAACCACAGGCATCCAAACTAGTCCCTTAAGCAGTATAGCAGCTTTGCTGACTTACTCTCCAATTTGATTCACCCTCTGTGTGGTTATAGGTGTGCTTCTGCACACCCATACCTTAGGGGTCTGATTTTTACTGTTGGTAATGCTGTTCCTAATAACCCATCTAATCAGGTTAGCTTGCAAACTGGAGAGCACTGTCATAATAAATACAGGTCTCCGAAGCTATTTTTATTGGAAGTTTCAAAATCTGCCTACTCCCTACACTCTATTTTTTTTCCTGATGTCAGAGAAGAATTTGGTATCAGCTCTAAGGTTAAGAACAGTTGGGATCTAGCCCTGCAACTCCTATAAAATACAGTTTGTTAGTTAGAAGATTACTTACTAGCAGACTAACAGAAAAGCTCATCCCACGATGGCTTTACTGCCAGACTGCTGGGAAATGCTGGATGATAAGAAATGGTGCAGATAACAGGTGGTAAAGCAAAACATCAGGAGGTGTCTTGCTTTAACCTGCGAGCATTCCAGCTCGGCAGTGCCTTGCTACCTCCTGCTGCCAGATCAGATATTCACCCTGCAACCCTCCCCTTCCTCTGCGAAATCTCTGCTAACACAACCAGCTAACAGCTTCTTCTGGAAATGAAACATGCAGGACCACAAGTGAAGCATCCCTAAATACAAACAAAGAAGCTGAACAATTGGCAAGCTCAAACACATAATCAGCTGAAACACTGAGGAACAACAAGGGAATAACATGTAACACAACAGAACACCAAAGACAATTTGTAACAGCACACACTCCGCGTCTGTGTGTGGGTCTGAAGGAAGACCACGGCATAACAAATATTACATCTATTACATATATATGATTTTCAGCAAGTACTTGTAATGCTTGTTACCACTTTGCTACAAATAGAAAAGTGGAACTAAGGGATACCTGGAGACATTAATGGACTTGAGTTACTGGGCTGTTAATACAGCAGTTGAAAGGACATATTCCTTTATGGATATATGCCCAGTGTATTGAACCCTTCTTCCTTTATGGAAAAAAAATAAGTCCAATAGTTACATAGTTAATGTAGTTAATAGTCTAGTAGTTATACCTCTTCATTCATTTGTTTCTTTTAAGTTTATGACTTGTAAATTACAGAGTTACTTGCAAGGAAAATGCCTGAACGGTCCTGGTTGCTGTTGGCAAAAGTCTTGATTTTTGCTGAAACTGGAGGGAAGGCATCAGTTATCAAGGGGTCAGTGTAAGGTCACATCTGGCATGGGGTGTGCCCTGAGGAGCTGCTCGGATACACGACATTGTGCCTTCTGCTGGCAAGTAATAAATCATTTTCTACCAGAAAGTAATACCCAGTGTTATCCCCTTGAAAATTTGGGAGCTACCAGAGAACTGCAATAGCACAGGATTTGCCAAGTGGCATGTTCTGCTTCAGCATAACAGTACTATTTTAGTTAGGAATCAATTATAGAGCTTGGAGAGGAAATACAAATCTTTATTGTCAGACAAATAATTCCCCAAATTTGCCTCAGTGGTGTAATAGTGGTGCATTTAATGGCAAAGCACTCAGTGAGGTAGAGACAGTCCTTTCCCTGAGCTCACTGAAATATTTCTAACCAGCCTTTGTGGATATTGTCATGTTAGATTCTTCCTAAATCACACTGCAAATCACTGGGGCTAAATACGTCAGTATGAGGGCAAGAGGCTCTGTAGACTATGTCCACAGAAAAAGTACTAGGTTCATACACATTTTGCATTACATTTATATTTTTATCTTATTCCTCAAAAAAAGAGGACGGTGCTACACCAAAATTTATTTATGAAAATATTCGGTGATGATAAAACTGAATCACATTTCCTGTCTGAATAAAGTCCTAGCACTTAGTATTTTTATGAAGATGCATTTGAAACATTCTTAATGTGTGTCAAACACACATCCCCTAGACACCCTCCCTTCAGCTTTGTGTTACAGTACCTTGAGAAGACACTTCTGGAATCAAGGACAGTGAAAGGACCACCAGGGATAAGCAAAGTATGTTCCATGTGATCATAACTTTCAGGTACGACATCATTCCTAAAAAGAAATAATCTCACATCACTATCTGCAATTCAATTAATTCATAATTTAAAAAAATGCAGGCAATGTCTATATATAAGACTAGTTCGATAAAAACATAAAATAAATAATAAAACTGTTCAAGGACAAATTGCTAATTTAGAATTACTCCATAAATTCCCTGTTGATTTTTAGTCAATTAGCTGTTAAATTTTGTAGTAAGACTATAGAACTTCCTTATAAACAAGTAATAGAAATAATTTTTTGCAGAATTCTGTTGCATGAAGACTGCAGTCACAGTCGTCTTCCAACATGGGTACACTTCAGCACAACAATCGTTAAAGTTATAATAAAAAATAAATAAAAATCTGTAATAAAACCAAATGCTAACAGAACATTAGTTATTCAGCAACATAATTTTATAAATCTTAACCTAGCATTGAAATATATCAAATGGAAATGTAGATAAAAAGTAAATCTTCTTTCAAAAGGAAAACTTTGAGTTCTCTGTCCCAGCTCCTTGTTTTCCTTTTGAAGAAGAGCTCTGGAGAGAGACAGGTGTAGCACTTACCTAGCAGAGAGTGTTGCCTGCTCCCAGGGCTGTTCCAGAACCCTTATATACTGCTTTGGAACTGTGCTGGGGTCAGGTAATTAGGCAGCTCGTTAAACACACCGCCAATGACAGCTCATGACAGCAAACTTTCCACAGGGCTTGGAAGAGGGCCCGGACGACTAGACTGACACAACATCTGGAAAATACTCCCATTAAGAAAAACGTTTACAGAAAAACTAAATAGGGACTTACTAGTCAAAACACATTTTGATTACTGAGAGGAATGAACAAATTGTCCTCAATGCAGCTGGAAGGCATTAGAGAGTGTTGCAGAGCAATAAAAAATCATCATAGGCAAATGCTGAGTGTATTTTCTCTCGTGTCAAATGGAGCTTAGGTGACAGTAGCCCGAAATGATGCAGTTTTATCTGCTACTGATGGTGTATCTTCTCCAAAAAGTTTTGAGAGCTAATTCATATAGACATAAGTAATTCACCACTTGCACTGAATGTTTTGTACTTTCCCCTGAACTGAATGGAAATGCTGCCAAGGCATTGGCTAGAAATCAAAGAATTGAGTCAAATCTCAAAGTTATTGAACATATGATATGTAAGACATTGAAAATGAATGAAAGAGCCCTTAATTGTTTTAATGGTCTTTGTGTTCATTGGTTCCAGAGTCAGGATACTGGAAATGGTCGTTTTTAACTCTCAGAGCTAAAGGAGGTTTTAATTGAAACTTTTAATAGTCCTGACTTTTGGGGTTCGAGAGGGATTTTTTATTTAGAAATTATCCTAAAGGCCAGGAAACTTTCATACTTCTCTTTTATGATATTGCTTGAGTCCCAAAGTAGTTCTGTTAACCCAAAATAATAAATACGGTATAGTACACATTGATCTCAGTTGAGGAAAGGACTTCAAATGAGAATGAGTCTCTTAAGGAAAATAATACAGAACAGGAGTGGGTTTAAACATGTGTTTGAATGTTTCCCTCACTCGGTTCATTGACTGTACAGCTTTAGTATTTTTATGCTAGAATTTCTAATTTCTGTATTATCACAATAGAGAGATTTTCATTCAGTGTTTCTGCATTGTGTGCAGACGGAATAACTATTTACTCCAATTAAATGGAGTAACTGTTACTCTGCTTTGTGGAAAAGGGGAAACTGAGGTTTTATGGAGTTTATTCAAGGTCATACACAGAAGGAAATGTGTATTACATGTCTTATAATAAGAGTTTCAGGGCTGTCTTCAGTGGACAATAAGCTTGATAAAGAAACCCTGGCTTGGGTAGAATGGTGCCTGTCTATGATTATTTAAAGCCTGGGGAAGAAGTACTTGTTAGAGTGGCCAAATAGGATCAACAATGATGAGAGGTTTCCTAGAAAAGTACTGACATCCTTATAACTTAATTAATTTATAATTTGATCAAGCAAAACATTTACAACTAAATTATTGAGCGTATCCTTAATTTGAGATCCATGATACAGAGGAGGTTGGTTGTTTTTTCCATCAATTCACAGCTGCTGCAGCTGTGAGTCCCAGTTAATACCGGCTGGCTACCTGAGATGAATATATATATGTATGTATGTGTGTGTATATATACATATATATCACTCAATAAAAAGAAAGAGAAGATCAACATTATTATCATTTTTCTGTTAACATGCCAGGGCTCAACCGAGTCATACAAGGACAATTAGGTACATACACACTTGAAAGCTGGGTAGTCATGACTGGCTGCTACATTGTGTTCTGGATGTTCCTTTTGCTAGGATTGCATTGTTTCATTTCTCTTCTGAATTAAAGTTTTGGGTTGTTAGAGGTCACATGGGATTGCAAAGTTTGAGTGAGAAGAATTTCATCAGTGGATCAACAGGCTGTGAAGAGCACTTAAGACACCTTTAAGTTGTGGTGTCACTGTGGCATTGAGATGGGTGGTCAGACAACACTTAGGTGGGGGCTGATCCTGACCAGCTTTTGCTGGTCTTCCCTTTGTTTTTAGGCATGGATTTTGAAATCCTGCTTTCAATTATTGTTATGGATTCTGGGAGGTGGCAAGAGAAGTGCTCAGGGCACACGTGCTGGGCAGAGTGTGCTCCTGCTGCTGTGCTGGGGTTGGAGTGCCAGGGAGAAGGGCCCGGAGAGGAGCAGGGAGCTGCATCCCAAACAGAGATATAACATAGGGAAAGCACAAAATGTTCTATTTCCTTCTTTTGATTTCAGCTGCCTTCAGGGAAACAAGACTCATTACATTCCTGATGAGTAAATAAGGATACATGGCTTCACCAGCATTTTAATTTGTCTTAAAGAAGCACATGGGACCAAATATTGTGGTTAGTCACTCCAATCAAAAAGAGAGAACCTTATTTTTTTATCTGATTTTCATTGCTTCACTTAGATAACAACCGGGCAGTCATTTAATTTGGCAAGGCTTTCAGGCAACGTAAACCCTTCATCAAACCTTGGCATGTGTATCCAAAATCTTATCTGTACTTCCAACTTCACTAGTAGATTGCATTTTTTTAAAAAAAGAGGTAAAAAAAAAAAAAAACCAACCTTTCCTTACAAACCCTGCTTTGCCTATGTAGTGACATGATCCCAGTTACAGCATTATTGCTGTTATTTTTTATTTCTGGATGAACAGATTCCTTACGCTGGTGCCCGTGACCCGGCGGTGTCTTTTCAGGCCTTGGCTTTTCCGCAAGCTCATCAGTCAGTCACGTTTATGATGGTGGTTTGGGGATGTGATCATATCCACTGGGATCACATAGAAAATATAAGTCAGTGAAATCCCAGACAACAGTTGTTGGGATGATCTGGGCCTGGTCTGACAGAAGCCTTACTGCTTTTTCAGTCCTATCATCGATCCCCTTTGCAAACCCATCAGGATCCTCAAAATATCCTGTGATTTTCAGGTGAACACTAAGTTACCTGGGGTGCTCTGAGTCCCTGTGAGGAGTCAGGAAGAGCTGCTGGGGGATCCCAGCAGAAGTGATACAGAGAAACTGAGCTGAGCAAGAGGGAAGGGAAAAGGTATTTGGAGTAGTGTTGGCCTGTTAAATATTCACTGACTAGTGAACCCTTATTTCACTTTTAACATGAAAGGAATCGTAGAAGGAATGTACTTGCAAGTTAAATGACAGTGCTGGATGTCTCACTAAAGTTACTAAGAAAAGTTATGAAGAATCACAGAAAACTTTTGGTCGTGCAGGAAGGACTGACAGACTTTCAGGGTTGTGGTGTTGGGGGGGCAAGGAAGGAGAATGGTGTAGAGAAGGTGTAGAAGCCTTCATGTGGAAAGGGATTACAATTCTGGGACAACTGATAATTGATCAAAGGTGCTTCCTTGTCTTGCTTTCTACAGTCTGTCACTTCCTTCTGTGCACAACTGGCTACCTTTCACTGGCATATTCTATCTGATTGTGGAAAAAAAAAAGAAGAAGTTAATTTGAAAGAGCACCTCTGGCTTTTAAGACAGAGGAATATTAACACCCTTGCTTTTCTGTGATTTACGAGTAGCAGTAGTACTGCAAAGAATTCTACTGTACCAAGGCTCAAAAGGCTCATATACATCATCCAGCTGATGTAAACATAGATTTATTGTATTTCCAATTCTGAAAAAGGTGAGAAAATTTTTTAAAAGTAAGAAGTAGAGAGGAAAATATGACTTAGAAACTATATTTGTCCTCACAGAGATCTCAGCTGAGCCCATAATGATAGGTGGAAGAGGGACAGAATCTGCAGGTTTGTGTTATTTTTATAGTACTACTACTATCAGTAGCAGAACTCTTTTCATTCCAGAAGAGCCTTTAAACTCAGTATAGCTGCAGACATCACTGAACATCTTGAAGAGCAGGAGGAGGAGAAGCAGATTTGCTGGCTGGTTACATCTATGGATGTAACTGGACTTCTCTGAAGCCTTGGCCATAAGAACATCACTTTATAGCTGTCACAATATTTCTCAGTGGGTCCTCAAAAGTTTCCCTAAAATAATTTTAAAGGCTTTTATCCCAAAGCTAGAGCATGGATTTATTTGAGCTAGACTGGAATCTCATTTTATGTGGAATATGTGCTCTGATTCATACAACAGGGCAGACTTTCAGTGGCAGAAAATTACTGGGAAAAATCCTTTGGGGAATGTCTGGCAGAACAGGACCTCATTAAACAGAAAATATTCAACTTCTCTTTCTTCCCCCCTACAGGAACTATTCCTCTCTGAACCTGGACCTAGCGAAATGGTTATAGCTTTGAATACAGACAGCTGATGAAAGTGACTACTGTTTCATAAAAAATGTCTCACAAAATGAAATATGTTTCATATTGTTTGTTCTTTTTCATTCATATAGTGTATGGACTAATTCTGCTGAATCACAGCTGCAAGAAAACAAGAGATTTAACTATAGGAAGAAAAAAAGTCAAGCAACATTTGATTGATGTGAAGAATGGCCCAGGATAAGAAGAATGAAGAAAATTAACATGAGAAAGGTAAATGTAGGAGAGCAAGAAGTTATGTATGTCTGTCTGTAATGTAAGAAATTATGTTTATCAGTTAAACCAGAATTCTCAGTTCAACAGAAGGAGCTGAATTGGCACTGGCTCCTGGGGATCTTGGGAATGAAGGATGCAGACAATTCTTCCAGTTTAGTTATGTCATTGCCTCTTTAGGACAGTTAATAGAGGCTCCCAGAAATAGTCACCACTTTTCATATGGCTGACAAATAACACCCTCAGTTTAGCAAAAGAGCAGTGAAAGGTGTCAGACGGGGTTTTTCACACTTGGTATGAAGTAATTTTCTTGTAACATGACGAATCATCTTTCTTAGACATCACACTCAGGCTACTATAAATAATTCTTTTAACAGATTTTCAAAGCTGTCACTTCTTATGTACTCAAGCAAAAATGATCTGTTTGAAGGTGTGCAAGGGGGGAAATCTTCCTGGATCAGCATAATTGTACAGAAGAGTGACGAGTAGATTTCAATTGTATACTGCTCTGAGAAGAGGGTTTGTTTTTTTTTTTCTTTTTCGGAACTTTTCTGCTGTTGCTTGGCTTCAGAGTGAGAACTGAACAGTAACTTCTGATGTACATTCAACAGGAAGGTCTCAAAGGTCAAATAACTAGCTCCTGTACAAAAAACTCTCCTGGCAGTATTGAATACTGTATATTAATGGTAGTGGAGAAAGCTTTGGTTAAAGCTGCCGGAGGCTCGTGGAACCTGCTTTCTTTCTTACTGCAAACATTATTTTACAACAATCTGAAATATTCCTCTGAAATGTTCAGTCCTTCTGTCTATTCAGACTCTGTTGTTTAAAAGACACCTACAGTGAACCAGGGTTGCCTGGGTGTTTGGCAGAGTGAATTGTCTCAGCATGATAAATCCCCTTTTCTTTGGCAGAGGTAAAGGTATTTAAAACACGAGAAAATGTTCATTTCCCCTTCAGTCTCAATGACCTTTGAAATTGCTGTATTCTCTTTTAAATGCTTTCAACATGAACTCTGCCTCTAAAAAGTCAGTTTTCTTCTCAGACCTCCTGCAAGAGTTGCACAAGCACAGCATGATTGCAGCAGCTCCAAACAGGGCACTGAGGCTCAGCAGCTCTGAGTTTGTACTTCAAACATAACAGGAATTTTCTGTCTGCAAATGAAACGATGGCAAATATGTAAATTACTCAGCAAGGCTATGTTATATCAGAGGTTGTGCAGTGCTGATCTGAAGTGGGAATGATCTGCAGCAAAGGCAAAATTCTTGCCCTGATCTGATGAGGGAAAATAAAATTTAAAAAAACCTGATATACCTTTCTGATATATCAGGAAATGTCTAGGCATTGGCTTCTGTTTGCCTATAACTGAGTCTGGGGTTAGAACTGAGTGTTAGGTTTTAGAAACCTAAGACTGAAAGTCCCTGCTGTTTCTCAAGGGCACCAGCATGGGTGGCAGGAGCTCCCTTCTGGCAGGCAGTTCCTTACCTCTCCTGAACAGTTCTCCTTCACAACATGGACTGCCAGCACTCACAGCTATCAGGGCTGGGGATCTGAACTCATCCCCATATCCTTGCTGAGGAGTGACTATGCTGGAAGTTGGGGTCAAGGTCAAGCTTTGGAAAGATGAGCCTCTGTGGATTTTAAAAGCCCAAGGAGTTAAAAGAGGGCTGGCAGCTTTTCTGTTTAAATGATTCATCCCCCTTCTAGACTTCAGATTAATTTTATGGTTTGAATTAAAGTTAGATTATAAGTCAGTGATTCAACTCTGTGGTGTTCCGTTTTAGGGAGGTGCCTGGCATGGCCCTTCTGCTGTCATTTACTGTAGGGATTGATCAGAGTATACTGATATTACTAAGAATTTATTTGGGCTCACAGTCAGGGTTTCTGGCGTTGGAGCTCTGGCACTAAGAGGTTAAAAAGAGGGCTGAGGACTAACCAAGGTCTTACCTTCTGTGTTACAGGAATTGATCTCCACAGTAAAACTCAGTTTGGGGTCTTCACGATATTAAGATTTATGGCTAACATTCAGTATATGCTTAGTTATAGCATCCCAGTGTATTTCATTAAAGCTCAATTTATATATTTCAGTTTCAGTCTAAATTTTCAGAGATTTGTGTGTTTCAGTTGCTTCGCATGTTGCTGCAGGAATTGGCCTTATTATTGAGGTTAGCCTAAGGATGTGGGCTGGAGTCAATATTTAGTCTTCTACAGCCCAAAAAATGTCAGCAGACATGACCCACAGCTATGTATTTTACTTTTATAGAGGGAGTAATCTCTGCCTATGAGGAAGATTGGATTTAACAATTCAGCACATCAATATACACATTATCTGGGGATTGCAAGGATAGGATTAGAGTTAGGAGAAATCTAATCTGGTACTTAAAATCAGGGTTAGAGGCTATAAATTGGGATTATGAAATTTGGAGCCCTCTGTGGCATAGGTTTTCGGCTGTTGACATGTCTTGGTTTTAATTGGGGATTGCCTTCGTGTTTAGAGCTGAAGTCCCAGAACTGGTTTTCTGGTGTACTTTACAGAGCTATAATTTGTACTGATGTCAACCTTTGGCTGTAAATATGTGGTATTTAAATATGTAATCGTATTTTTTACTGCATAGATGGGTATGCTATATTCTGGTTTAACATTTAGGAAACTACAGTGTCAGAAACCCATTTTATTGATTGCTGTTATTGGTATTACTTATCCTACCAGGGCTTGGACCAAACCCACCACAAGCTGTAGCCTTTAATAACAGCCGGGGAGCAAACCCCTGTAATGTTCCCAGAAAGAGAAAACAGTAGCATATATCTCCATCCCAGCTCGCTCACTCCCTTACAGAATACATGAACATAATGCATGTCTAGGAGAGGAATGTGGGCTATCAACTGCTGTGCTCTGGGACTGGTTTAATCACCAGTCAGCAAAGGGAAAAGACACCTTTCTCTTCCCCAAGGCACAGCATGGCAGTGCAGGTGCATCTGACAGGCTTTTGCACCTTGATTGGCATCACTGTCAAGGGAAAAGGAACACCAAAGTCTGGCAACAGTTTCCTGTATTTTCTGTAGCTGACACCTGAGAATGAGTCGGTGTCACTAAACATGGTCTGCTCTGTTTCTGTCACAGTGCTCTTTGTGGTGATGGCTCTTTAACTCAACCTTTTGAGGTACTCTGAGCTCTAATGAGGACTGCAAGGAAAAGAAAATCTCTCCAGTAGAGAATCGAGCAGTTTGCATCACTCTCTAATGGGCTGACAGATTTATAGGTAATACCTGCCTGCAATAAAAGCCTAATTTGAAGAAAGACTATTTCCCTTGGCTGGACTGTGAAGATTCCCTTTCTAGCATAGACAATGGGAAGGAATCTCTTTTTTTTTTTAATTTTTAAAAATTTTTTCTTATCCCAAAAGATTAAAACAAGCTTTGGATGTTAGATTCTGATGAGAGGAGGGAGGCGCATTCGTAAGGGACATGCCAGGAGAAGGTGTTTAAGGGAAGTAGCAGGTCATCCTTGCAAGCTTCTCTTCTTCCAAAGGAAAAGGAAGGTCTGCTTTTCAGACCAAACAAGAAAAAGTCCCTTCCCTCTGCACCTAACAGTCTTATTTCAGTACATCATCTGAGATGTGTCTGGAGGATGTGACTTCTTACAGGCAGCCTTCTCTCATTCACTTCAGAATGAGTCATATGTTTTTGCGACCAAAGCAGTTGGTTTGAAGATGAAAATCATAAACAATGCACCACCCTCAAGACAATTCTATTCCTGAAAGATTGAGCTCAGGGAACTGGCAACATCCTTTGCTCAAAGTTAGTTTTCAGAAGAGAAGAGAAAATCCCAGGGATGCTGGTAAAGAATAGGGGTTGACATAAGCATGTTCTTACAAGAAAACATCATTTATCCTGTGTTTATGGGTGCTGTGCCTGAGGAACAAATGTCATAAAGGCTCAATCGGACTGGAAAGAAAAGAATTTGCATAACTATAATAATATACAATAACTGCTGCTTAAAAGCATGGCCTTGCAGAAATCCTGCCAGTAACAAAATGACATTGCTAATTGCTTCCTTTTCTGCTGAGGAATGGAAACCTTGAGCATGGAGTGGAGGTGCATGTGCCAAAATCCAATGAGCATTAGAGGCCCTGCTTTGCCTGTGCTTCAGTAAATGATTCAGCCCAATTCTTGCTGCTGTTAAATGCAGGATGTGAGAAATGAGCAGGACGGACAGACAAAATTTATGGGAAAGCTCAGTGTAACAGCATGCCAAAGCCAGTCCCACAGGAGCTTAGTGACTACACAGTGATGTGAAATAGCAGTGAAAGTGAACTCTCAGATGAATGTGGGGCCACGTGAGGAAGAACAGCCCAGAGAAAGATCCTACAATGCTCCTCTCCTGCTACCTGATCATGGGTTCTTGGTTGTCCTGAATACACTGAAAGGAAAGGGGGCTGGAAAGGGAAGTGTCTTGCTCAGCCTTTCATGCCAAGCTCAGTGGAAATTCAGATCTCTTGATGTTTTTATTAATCTTTTTTTCCTTAATTCTTCAAGAGTGTCTAAGAATATAGCATACATTTCAACTAAGGATATGCTCCAAACTCACCAGTGTGTTCAGGAGAACAGCAAGCCCTTCTAAGTGTTTAGCTTAACTATTAAATGAAAGTAATTTGATGTAACTGTGATACGAACGCTACATTTTCAAAATGATCCTTAGAATCCACGAAGTTGACGTCTATTAGAGGAAGAATTTCTGAAAAAGGTGTAAGGATAGAGAGGCTAAAGCAGTGGGACTGCAGGCTGTCTGTCAAATTCTAGGAAATTAATTTCGGAATGCCCAAAAAGATGCAACTTAAATTTGCAGATAAAGAGTTCCTGTGAAGACACTGTAACTTAATAAACCTGTTCTCGTGTGAAAGTATGAGATGAGTTGATCTAAATTATAAATAGAGACAAGGTGCTTCCCCTTGTGTTTTGGGCATGTTTGACCTTTTTAGCTGGGTTAATGAGCTACATACTCTCATCTGTTTCTATGAATATTTTTTAGCTCCATTAAGCCTAAAGAAAGATAAATTTGTGATTTCGGCTTGAGTAAAATTAGTTTTATAAGCAAAGTGTTTCAGATATCAGACAGAAGTATTTAAATTCCGAATCCATTTGATGCTTACTTTTAATGCATTACAGTGATTTTTATATACAAATACTAGAGCTGTGAGCATAGGCTTAGGTCAAAGGGGTTTATTTCTGAAATAGAACAGAGATAATGTAGGATATTTTTCCAAGCTTATGTGAAGTTCTGATGAAGCTTGAATATTACTTGTGCCTATTTTGCCAAGAGGGAAGACCAAACAGGAAAACTCAGTTATTTGCAGTACTTCATAGATATGATGATAAATATTTTCTTTAGAACCTTGCAACAAGTAGTTACTTAAGTGATCCTAAGAAAGGATCATTTAACTAGGAAAATTTCCTAAATTAGTTATTTACATCAGTAAAATATATACATAAAATAATAGATGTTATTGGAATGTATTCCAGCCTATTACCTCTAAGTGAAAAACCACAAAACATCCAAGCATTGTTTTTCCATCTGTGCATAATAACTTTTAAACCTTAGTATGCTTTTAAATTCCCAGGAGTTTCACAGTGGTTTCAGAATATCTACAAATCCTGAATACTGTCTTGAGGCTTTGCTGAGATGGCTGTGGTGTTTCTTTGCAGTATTCCTGATGTGGAAAACCTGCAGGACAGACCGGCACAGTTACCGGACTATCCTGGCTTGGAGGTGGTGTCCATACGGGACGAGTCCTTTTATTTCACCTCAAGGTTCCTGAAATACAGGTGACTACAGGGTGCACCGTGCTGGGGGTGGCCTTGTGTTTTAACCAGCTGCATTACCAGATCCAGTGAGAAATTGGGCCGGTTCAGGTGAATTTTAAAAATGGCATTAATGAGAACTTAGCAGGAGGCAAGTTGAACCCGGGCAGCGAAGGTCAAGGAGATGCTGGAAAGCGTAAGCAGAGACCGAGAGGCTCTGGGCGCTCAATGAGTCCCTCAGTGTTGGTGGAGATGATGTGCTGGTTTGTTTGGCCAGCGGGGTGTTGATGGGAATGGGCTGGGCTGCAGACACAGGACGTGAGAGCAGGAGGAGGATTTGGCGTCAGTGACCAGCTACCAGGCCGTGGGCAGCAGGCACTGCCTGGAATGCTCACTCATGGAGGGGCCGGGAACGGCCCTCCCTGCCAGCAGATAGCCTTAAGTGTTTTTGTCTTTGGGAATCCTGGGGGGTGGGGGAGATGGCTGTGGAATTTGCAAGGATTGCAGAAGTTTGGCACCATTTTCGGGGTGATGTTATATCCATAACATTCTGTTCCAGGGCTCCGGCTGGGGCTGATGACTCTGCCTTACCTCATGGCAACGCCCTGGTGCTCTGCTCCTGAGGGCTCGGGTTACTCAGTGAACTTCACTGTGTGGCCAGATAAAACTGCCCCATTATTGTGACACGCTGTTGAAACTCTTCTGGTGACATTTAGACCAGCACAGATCAGAAACTCAGGGGCCTGGATTCAGTGAAAGCAGACCATGGGGCTTGGTTAGTATTTTTAGACTGATACGGGATACTGTGAGCAGCTTTGGCTTCCTGAGCACGAGGTACTGAAAGTAAGACAAATGAGAAGAAGCTGCAATAATAAACAAAGTAATGGAAAGATGCAAGAGGAAAGCACAGAGGAGTGTAGTTTGTTAATTCTGGCAAAGAAGGGTTTTGATTTCTGTGCGTAAATACCTCCAGGCAATAACGATCCGAGGAAGAGAATTATTTGAACCTTTAGTTTAATAAAACCTTTAGCAACAGCAGCCAAAGCCCAACCATTTTAAGCACTTTGTAAGAAAAATTGCAGGAAATTAGAAGGTTCTTAATCATTATATCACTGAGGCATGGGAACAGCCTGCTGACCAAATGAGTTTTAAGAGGGAGTTGGATGCATTTTTGAACAAGGTGGGAGAAGGATCTCTGTGGCAGGAGTCCCTGCCCTGTGTCCCTCCCTGGCTGCCCTCTCAGTCTGTATTGCTGTAAGAGCATGGTGTAGCTGAGGCTGTAGCAGGAACCTGAGGTGATTTTGGAAGGCTCTTGCTCGAAGACAGTAGAGCACAGACAGTCACTTTGGAGACATTACTTCACTGTAAACGGATCTGATGTATTTCCATGTACTAAGTCGGGTATCACAGCTGTCTGTTGGAGTCTTCTTTGGGCAGCCAGTAAAACCTTGCCATTTCATAATTAATGGAGAAGCAAAACCACTCATTTCCCAGCTTCCTGGTGCTGCAGAGCGACTGCCAATGGCCCTAATATTTTACTTCACTCCCTCTTCTGCTGGGGTAATTTCAGCTTTCTCAGTGGCTTGGAGTGAGAGGGGAGAATGCCTCAGTCACCCCCTTGAAATTTGTCCTCCCACTTCCGTGATTTCTGTCATTCAGTTATTAGTTTCTCTTGCTAACTGTGAAATTTAAGCAAATTTTGACGAGAATAAGAGTCGGAAAAACCACCCCAGTAGTTGTAAAAGATAAGGTGTGTAGCATCTGCATCTTTCTGTGTATAAAACTGTGAAAAATATTCATTCCTGCTGCTCAACAGAGTTTCCCAACCAGTGGTTTGTTGGTTTGGGTGTTTTTAGTTTCGGAAGCAATGTTTAAGTAGATAATTGTAGTGGCTGTTAGAGCATTTTGATCACAGTACTAGTTTGCCTTTTAACCCAGTTTTGAAACCAAAGCTAAAATTTAAACTCATATCTCAATGACAAAGATGATCTCTCTGAAACACTACTTTAGGTTAATACAAGATAATTTAAAAGCAGCTTGCCTAGTTTGTAGCAAAATCACATCATTAAATAGTGAAGAGTGAGAAAGTACAGATATTTGCCATTAGTTCCTCCTCACAACCTTATAACTTATATGTCCTAATGAAAGGAAATATTGGTATTGGCCTCATGATAAATAAGATCATGCTGATGTTCTTTTGAAGTCCATTCCAACCTTGCATTTGTTAATGAAAGCAGTTTAATTCAAAAGTGTCCCCCTTAACTGTCTCACTTGATCTATGAACACTCCCTTGGACAATGAAGCTGTCCATAGAACATGATAACCTGCAGGTTTTGCTCAATTTTTCTCTTTCCTTTTTTTCCCCTGTGAACATCATGCATGTTCCCCTTCTGGGACCTTTGGGTCTGGCCAGGACAGTAGTTTCCTTGTGATTCATATGTGAACTTCAGAAAACACGGACACTCGGTGATGATTTCAGGGATTTGATGTTACTCCCATCCTTTTAGGCTTTTTACACTTTTATAATCCCTTTATCTGGCATAATATTAAAGAGCATTGCAAATGACATTTATTTGGAGCAATTACTCTTGCACAAGACTGTCTGGCAGACTGCAGTCATTTCCAGATGTTCTGATTTACAAGTACTGTTGCTCATCTTATTAAAGTAAATGTATTTAATGCAGGACCAGAACAGCTTAAAAATAAACAACCCCTGCATAATAGGTAAATGCAAACAAAGATTATCTTTACTTACAAAATATGTCTATGGAAAACTGGAGTGAAAAATTGACTGAATAACTGACATATCAGAGCTGCTACAGACACAGAAATTATAATTCTTAAAATATTTGATTTTTTTTGTTGTTGTTAAAATACAACAGATTTAATCTAAAATCTCAGTCTTCTGAGAACATCTATCAATAGAAGAGGGCTATCTAACCTGTGACCATTCAGGCAACAGCAATGGTTTTTCATGTCAGTCTCTCTCTACAGGAATCTACAGTTTGCTTGGAACGTGGGGACACAGGATACAATAGTCCAGGTGAAATTGTATGATAACTAATGAAAAATAAGAATGCATGGCATGTATGCAATGCTTTGTTCAGGTATCCATAGGGAGCTTTTTCCATCTCCGTGTGAGAACATGAACTCTCATTTGATATATGTGATTAATATAACCTTATTTCTGCCGACAGTCTTATAAACACTACAAGTACATATTCCTTTTGTGCTGGACACAATACTGAAAAAAACAGAATTTCATCCCAGAAGTTCAGAACTAAGCTCAAACCTGTAACTGCAGGCTTGCTTGCTAAGTAGCAGAGCTCTTTCATGCTCTATGTTCTGATACCTTAAGAAAAAATCAAAACAAAATAATGAAATCCCAGTTATATTTACAAAAAATACTTGTCCACTGTTTCAGCAAATATGAACTTAAATTCTGGTTTCTGATTTGAAGTTGTCCCACTGTGCTGTGGGCTTGTGGATGCACTGATAAGTGCTCATGTACTCTAAGTAGCTGCTCAGGATGTTCAGGAATTGGTGACAGCTCCCGCTTGAACTAAGTCCATAAATCCGTGGTGTAAAGTAAATATGACCCGGTGTTTATGGATGCCCCGATGCCCTTTCTTGATTCAAATGTACCACAGGTCTGTCTGTGACTCCTGAGGTTTTGGCACTGCTGAGTCCCTCATGTTCATGGATGTCTCTGACCTAGGGAATTTTTGTCTCCGTGACCAACATTTGAGACCTGCAAGTGCAGGTGGCAGCATCTGATACTCAATGGCAAAGTCTCGCTGGGCCACCTGCAGTCCAAGGCTTCTGATGCCAGTGGGTCCTTCCTTCAGCACCACTACTCTGTCACTGTCCCCTCCCGTGGAGCAGCAAGGCCTCCTCCAGTCCATCCTGCCAGGTAAAACTCCACTTTGTTGGTAGCAGTGTTCATGTTCGAGAATACTTCTCCATCACAGGTTTTGTTGTGGTGTCAGGGGGCAAATATCAGTGCACACTATATAAGATTGTGAGGCAGTGGAACCCCCTGCACTTCCCCTGGAGCACATTTCAGAACAGCTCCTAAAATCCATGCACACACGCGTTTGTCTGTGATGGAATGGAGTTTATCTGGAGTGTAGATACAGAGTCTGTAAAACTGAGAAAAACAGCTCAATAACCAACCCTCTCGTAAGGGAAATCGTTGTGAAAGTGCTGTTTGCCAACATGATGTTACACTGGGAGGTGTTTAATAGCTTCCAAAACAAATTTTTTAGATAACTTGTACAGAAAATGGTGTTGGACTCCTTTCCCGTAGTTATGCATTTCACTATCTTTGTTGTATTTATCTCTAAAGACACCCCAGCAGAAGAGTACTCTAGAGAAAGAGTGGAAAGAATAAAATGAAGTGATTCTGTGCAAGGAGCAAACTCCTGCCAAGTGAAAAAAAGGCCAATTTGAGAGGAAGAGCAAACAGATCTGGAAGTCTAGCGAGGCTGATTCCTGGCAGGAAAGACAGGCTGTAGAGGAATTGAAAGGAAGGAAGTTGCTGCTCCTTAGTAGACTAAGATCAAGGTCTTTGTAGCAGTGCTCAGAGTTATTGTGAGTGTGGGGAAAAGGATTTGCTGTGGTCAGAGGAAAGGTTATTGCTGTCATTGAGAGGTGGCTGAGAAGTTGATGCTCAGGTACATAAAGCTTGGACTTTGACTTCAGTGTACTTGAGACCAGATATCTAATTTGAAGATATTATCTGGATGTGTATCTGAGTCTCAGAAGTGTTTGTTCAAAGACACAAATGATGACAGAAATGTGGGAAAGTTTGGAGTTTGCCAGGTGGAACAAACATCCATCGTGTTTTTCTAAGTGGTCAAAGGACTTTGTCAAAATACTGCAAAAACTTGTGAAAACAGGCAATTTACTCACGTGGCTCTAAATCATAAAAACGTCTGAGACTTTAGCATGACTGGTTTAAATTCCAGTTTCAGGCTGAAGATTCAGTGATTGTCATTTTCTATTAATTTCTTTCCAGTGCACAAGGTGGGAGCAAAACCCAGTGCTGTGTGATGTATTTAGATAAGCAGCAGGGCTTTGTAAACAAACAGGGGCCAATCTGGCAGTGCTGAACTTCACTGCTGAACCTGACTGCCCCAAAAAGCAGCTTTACTCCTCCAAAAAGCTTGCTCTCAGCTAAATTCAGCCTGTTTCCATTAGCTGCTCTGCAGGTCCATTTTTATGTGCTGTGGTAATTCATTCTGCAGTGGGCCCTTCTGACCTGTTTATCATTTTCAGACCTATATCAAGACCATTTGCGTTACATCAGCTCTAAGTAAAACCTAGCTTTTGCTATTACTTGGAGTATCTGGTGAGAACTTTTCTATGATTAAGAGAGATTTTGATTAGCTGAGGTGTCCAATTTGAAGGCAGTTGGGGTTTTTTAGCAAGGCTGTGGCTGGCTTTCATTAGATGTGTCTCTCTGCTAATTGCTGATGGCTCTTTGCTTGTCTGTAGTAAAGCTACTACAGGTGGTAAAAACACCACGATATGACCTTGCTGTGCATTTGGGCTGGTGAACACAAACCACTTCTGTATTAGAGCCCTGTCTATTAAAGGACAACATTGTTCATGCATCCAAAAATTTTTCAAAACATGAGCTGTGAAACATTAGCGGTAATATTTTGGCAAAGGCTTTGCAGGGTTACACCCAACTTGAGGTTCTCTATCAGTCTCTGCATCACTGAGAGCACTGCAGAGCAACCAGTAAGAAAACCACCAATATTTCCTTTTCAACAGGGCCACAGCAGCTGAGAAAAGCAGGCTGGCCTGAAGGGTTGGTAAATAGTGAATACTGGTGAGCTAATTCTGCTCACAGACAGATGAGGAAGGATGAGACAGATGAGGAAGGATGAATAAATTTGATGCAATCAGAGTTATTTACAAGGCTTAAATTTAAAGTCCAGTACTTTTAAGTAGAAGAGAAATTGAAGAAGTGATGGTTTGGTTGCAGATTTTTTTCAGCCCATGTCCTTCCCGTAAGCTCTCAAGCATGGGAGCTGCTAGGACATCTCAGCAGAAACCGTCTGGTTCTGGTGCAAGGAAGCTTTGTCCTCCCCTGCTTATCACTGCGGCTCCTGTAGTCCCTTCAGTGTGTGTTTTAATGTCATTTTCTCGTGTCATTTTTGCTTCTTCCATTTCAGTCAGCCATGCAGTGGCACCAGGGAACTCTGCATTTTCCTCTCCAGGCATGGGGAAGCCCTGTTCCTTTGCCTGCTTTATGTGAAGAGCTGGCACACTCCAGTTGTTCCTGTGGTATTTGGGAACTCCTTCTCCCAGCTTTGCAAACCCCATTTTTTAAATCCACAGCAGCAGATTCCAGAGGCAATGCAGCTAAAATCCTGTGCAAGGAGCAAACCTTGATGTTGTTTGGAACTGGGCTTTTTTTTATGCACCACTGTGTTTATCAGGGACACTGGTAATGGGGAATACTCATGGGATTCTTTTCTTCAGGGATGCTGGTGGGTTTTGCCTCTGAAGCTGGAGACCCTGAATTAGATACATCCATTTTTTGAAGCTTTTACCTACAACTTGGTGTTTGCCAGTGGCTGTGCTACAGTTTTGCATAGCAAGAGTTTGGCCTTGCTCGAATTATGGGCTGTGCAGTGCAGATCTCTCGATACCTCTCAGGTGTTCTCTATGAGAGGGGTCCTTGAAACGCTTCTTGTGATCGAGCAGGAGGGCAGGACTTGATTTGTGTGACTGCTGGGCAGCAAGCTGTTAAAAGGAGTGGAGGGGAGCTCGTCTCAGTCCTTAGCAATGGGAAGTTATTAATAAGGAAGCCAGCTGCATCTCACTGCACTGCAAGACTACCGAAGCTATCAAGAACCACAGGAGTTGTGCAGTGCTTACACGGAGTGAAAAAGAACAGATTCTCTTCTCTTTGAACAGCATTACTTCAGAGCACTTCTTAACCTTTGCTCTGTATTCTGAACAGCCCCTTGGCTTGGTGATGTTTGTGATGCCACCATCATTTAGCTATTCATAAATGATAATTTGAATCTATGTTAGGGCTAAAGAGCACCTTTTTTATCCATATGCCTTTATCTGTAAGCAAGTCTCCTTTGCTTCCCTTTCTAACACTAAACTTATCCAAGCAGAAGAATCTGGCACCAGTTGTGCACTGAAGATGTGAACATTGAACCCAGTGATCTGAGAAGTGATAGGAGTTGTGTTAAGTGTGTCCAGATATGCAAATGTGTTGATAAAAATCTGCAGCCAGTTAGGATCCCATTTAACCTTATGGCTCATTCCTGGCTGGATGCGCTGCCGGGATGTTGAGATGATTAGAGCAGTGCTGCTGGAGGTGTGATGCCTAAGGTCCCATTTAGCTTTGGCCATCAGCTGGCACCCTCTGGTGTTTCCTTGCTCTCCCAGCTCACCCGCAGAAGCCTGTGCGTCTCAGTCTGCCCAGGGTTACAAGGGGCAAATAGAGTCATTCACTAAGAGTTCTTGTAGTCCCTGCGGAGCAGCAGCTCTGCATGAATGGGGAACTTCATGTGCAAGAGCTGAAAATGTCTCCGATTTCCCCTCAGGAAATGCAGCTGTACTTAAGCCATTCAGACTCTCCAGCATTACTGGATGTTGGTGAAGAAGGTGCTTCAAGTGTCCAGACTTTGGTGTGGTGCTGAGTGATGGCAACGAGATCCATTTGTTTTTAGGCTGAATCAAAGCTCTCTGCCGGAGCAGAGGCCGAAGCCCACAGGGCTGGAAGAGCCTTATCCGCCCACAGGATTCTGTGCAGAAACAAAGCGTGGCACTGCCCAGCAGCC
The DNA here is from genome assembly GCA_013398855.1 of Mohoua ochrocephala. Taxonomy (NCBI): domain Eukaryota; kingdom Metazoa; phylum Chordata; class Aves; order Passeriformes; family Acanthizidae; genus Mohoua; species Mohoua ochrocephala. The sequence goes on from VZTA01009918.1 coordinate 28,562, forward strand.
CTCGCCCAGCCGTACATTTGTACATCCCACATCCTGGCAGGGGTAACTGGAAATGTGCCAGGTGCCTTCTCTGCACCCCTGCTGGGGAGTCCCACAGCCGGTGCTGTGTGTCCTGCTCCCACCCGTGTGCAACAGTGGAGTGGGCGCTGGGATTCCAGCCTCATAAGATAATCCGTGGATTTCAACTGTTGCACTGTGCCAAGTTTTTACTGGCAGCAGCCTTGGATTTGAGCTGCCAGAAGTAGAAACGCCTCTGAAGTCAAAGGGCACCAGAACTCCCCCTTGGACCCCGGAGCAGAGTCCTGCCTGTAAGTGCCCCGCCGATGTGAGCGATGACAGCCGTGTTACTCAGCATCCGGCTTGGTTTCGCACCCACTGTCTGGATCTGACTTGGAAGTGGACACTTCCCAGCCAGGCACTGCTTCTCTGGTCTTTGCCGAGCATCCCTCTCACCTGATGACGCGTTTTCCTTTAAGCCCACAGTGCTGTGCATCCAGCACAGGCTCATTACTGTCTCCATGCAGGAGCAGCTTACTTCAGCCAGTGTGTGAAGGAAAACAAAACCCCCGTGCATTGATTTCCTCTCTCTGGGGCTGGCAAGCTGGATCCCAATGAAAGGTGTGACGGGCATTCCTTATCTGCCTCTGGTTCCTGAACACCTGCCTTGTATGGTGGGTGTGCGATATAGAAACCTGATGCTGTGGTGGGGTTGGCATTAGGGCATCAGTCACCTTTTGACAGGTGGCGGTTGTGAACTTTCCATCCTTTCTGGCCCCAGTCGGCCCTGGTTTCATCCCTGAACTCCTTTCCCTGCCTTATTTCTCTTCTAGAACTTAGATTTGGAAGGAATCACAGGGGGTTTTGCGAAGGGCTGTAGTTTCCTTTAGGCTTTACCAAGAAAGGATTGTTTTTCAGAGGAAGAGTGAGTCTGGTTGTGCTCTGGCAAAGGCTGGGATGTAGCAGGTGTTTTCCTGGAATACAGACATGGGCTGAGCGTTCTGGGTACTGCTGCAGCAAGCAGGTGGCTGGGATCCGAGGTGTGCCCAACAGGAGGTGAAACCTCAGGAGACTTGTGTGCCCAGCTGCTGGGATGCCACCAGATGTCACCCTGAAACTACCCCTATGTACAAATTCATCCTCTTTTGCCATCTTTCACGGGGTGTGTTTGATCCCAGTAGTGCGGTTAATGAAATGTTGCTGTGTTTGCACAGAGGTGGGGCCCAGGAACAGAGGCAGGAACCCGTGGCACAGGACAGTGTTTCAGGGATCATCAGGCCAGGAGAAAATGCTGCTCCAGAAAGTCCAGTGAGCAGTGGGAAAAGTAGGCTCGGGCAGAAGGAAGGTAGCACAGGCCCGAGGTAGCAGTGGAGCATTAACTATTTGTTCACTAATTGCTCTCCCTAAGACCTCCCTTTATTTTTTAAGTATTATTTTTCTGGTGGTGTGGTGTCTTTTAATAAGAACTTAACATTCTCACATACTGCTCTTAGGATGCTAAGTGTTATTACAGAGTTAGTTGTTTGTGACAGGAGGGCATTTGCAAATTGTTTTGTGACAAATGATGTGGTGACCAGACCAGCCTTTTATGGGACAGCAGTGAACTTTTAACAGTGCAGATATTGCTGCAGACTAACGGAGGGGCTTGGACAAAGTGACTGTACAGCCCTCAGACACCGAAAATTGCATCTAAGGTTTGGGCAGCCTTGTGCAAAGTGCTAATAAACACAGCAGAGTATTTGTTGCATTTAAAATTCAGATTTATGAAAGCAGGATTTTTAATCTTTAGCAAACACCCAAGTTCATGTGGGCTCATAAACATGTACTAACCTGCCCCTTTGCCTCTCAAGTTAGACCAAGAAAACTAATGATAACCAGCAGCTTTCCCAGCCTGTCAGCAACAGGGCGAGGTAGCTCGTGGAGGCAGAGCTGCAGCAGGTGCAGTTGCTCTGAGATCTAATTTAACATATTTGCAATCTTTTTAATAGAGCAGGAGAGCAATCTGTAACACAGCTCAAGATGTCCAAATAAGAGAAGGCCATGGCACAAGTTCTCCTTTACTCAGCACTTCCCATCAACCAGTCCCCGAGTGAAAACCACCAGGCTCACAGTGACCCACACCTCACTGGTCCCTCAGTCCTGTGGCATCATTTCAGGGTAAGGAACACCTTCCACACGGACAAAGCAGCTGCTCCTCGAGCTGGCTCCTGGAAAGCCTGGATGAGAAAGCAAACTTGGAGCCATGGCTGGGGCAGTGATCAAGTGGCTTCCATCTGGTAAGTGACCATTTACTTCTTTTAGGGTCAGATTTGCCTTTAAAGGCTGTCAACTCTGTTGGGTTTTTCCCCTTCTCACAAAATACGTCAGAGTGGAAATTTTTGTGTTCTGGGAGTGGAGTTAGATTCCCTTAAGGACATCGCTTTCAATCTGATTCTCATCCTTAAAAGACATGGAGGGAAGTACCTGTACCTATTATAACTTACTCTCATTTCTCCTTCCCTCATGTCTTTTTCATGGAATTTATCTTCTTTGAGCTGCTTTTATTTTTCAAGTCAGGTTTCTGAGAAGCAAACCTCTTCAGTTTGAAGTCTGCCACTCATAAAAATTTGTATAAAGCGCAAAGTCATTTTAAGTCATCCTTGTTTTGCGGGACCGTTTCACTTGGTGCACTGGAAAGAGAAGAAAAAACAAGGGCACAAACGAGTGGGGATGTCTAAAGTTAGTTAATAATATACAAGAATAGAGACAAAATTCCATTGGGAGGCAATTTGTCCCTGTGGCTAAAAATATACTTTAAAGCTGGTGATAATCTCTTACTCCCCCAGAGTGCTAGGAAGAGGGAAAAGAGCTAGAGCTGCCCCCTGGTTCTGCATTGTCCCCTGGCACTTAAGGCAAGAGCTTTAGAAACAGAAAAGAATTTTTTCGAAGATAAAACTCCCAGCAGCCTCAAAGGTGACGGGAACCTTTATTTTTGATTATTTTCACGGTATTGACATTGTCTTTTTATGCAAACTTAACTGTAAAACACTCTTGAGATACTGCATAGAAAATACACATAGGAAAAACCATATATATACACGTCCATAAAAATAGAATACATCTTGGCAAAATTACTTGTGTACAGTGTATTGACAGTATTGAACCAAACTTACATCACCTTTGGAAAAAACGTTCCATGTGCGTAAAACCCCAGACCATTTACTGAGCTGGGAGTATGGCAGTGGATATGGGTTTGGGTTAAATAAATGGCTATACCAGAATGGCAGAGTAAAAACAAGTTATAAAATACCTGCTCTATAAAGTAGAAGTAACCAGGTTGGTTTTTTTCTTCCAAAAAATAGCAACATCTCTACATCCGCATGGAAACCAAAGGTACCAGTTCCAAATTCTCCTGTAGATTCGTTAGCTGCAAACAAACTTTAATGTCATTTGTTTCAGCATTTGCAACCCTTAGGCATGGTGGCATTTGGTGGGTCTGAGCACAGAACCTAGTATAGCACAGCCTTAATTCTATTGGGTAATCGATAAGGAAAAAAAATCTAATAGATATAAAATTTAAAACACTTAGCAACCTTAATATGGAGACCGCTTGAAATGATGGGTTTATTTTCTTCAGTTACTTCCAGTGGAGGCTGCTCCTTGCTTACTGCTTTGACTACATGGATTTCTCTGCTAGTTTTCAGAACATACTGTGGAAAATGACTATTCCAGTGTAATAAATAAAGCAAGTGGTAACAGGTCCTCAAAGCCATGGATCTTCCTCTTGAATTGGAACAATGGAACTGGGAGAGGCAGCCTCCAGGAAGGAGGGGAAGAGAACAGAGCATAGCACCCTTTGCAGGGCCGTGGTTCCCCCTGTGGGGCAGGCAGCAGTCAGGCCGGAGCGGTAGCACCCCTCGGCCCTGGGGAAGGTGGTTGAGCTGCAGGCTCGCTGTCGGGGCCGGCGCTCAGTAGGGGAAGGCGGACACGGCGATGTAGACGATGAACGTGGTGCGGTACTCGACGCTGCCGTCGGCGCTGTAGGACAGGGCCCGCACGCCCATGCGGTACGTCCGGGGCTCCCGCAGCGCCCGCGTGGTGAACACCACCCCCTTCCAGTTCTCGTCCCTCAGGGCGAACGGCACAGCGGGGTCCTCGTCTGCCATCAGGAAGGTGGTCCTGGGGTGCATGACTTGGTCGTGAGTGTAGGCCACCAGGCGGATCAGGTCCTGCCCCGCGGCGATGCCGAAGGGCAGCGACAGCAGCTTGTACTCCAGGGCATAGGTGCTCAGGTCACACTCCAGGTCGTTGGCTGGGCAGCTTTTGAGACAGAACCTAGGAAGAAGCAGAAGACTTTAGCCCAGGGAGAAGGCACAGTATCTTAAGTACTGGGATAGGTCTGAGAGGAGAAATTCTTCCCGTTTACCCTGTTGCAGATTAAAACGTCTCTAGCAAGTGCTCGTGCACTCTTCATCCATTGTTCCTTTAGAGCTGCAGGCCAGTTTAGTGTCCCTTTCTGCCTCAACAGGATCATCTCAGAAAGATGTTGGCTACACTGATGTAACTGACGTCCACGGGGTGAGTTTTAGTGACTGTGTTCTTAAACACTAGAATAGGAAGACCTTGTTTAAAATGTTCTGGGCAGCTCCATTTGAGGTATCTGTCTGTTCGGTCATAAAATAAAGAATTTGGAATGAAGGGCAGAATAAAATTTACTTCTATTAATCAAAAGTTAAAACAGGAAATCTTTGCTAGTGCAGTTTGCCAGTGCTAATGGAGGTCAAAGGACACGACCCATGTCAGCATAAACATCACTGCAGTTGAATGTGATCCCAAAAGATGGTTTCCGACTATGAAACAACCTATTGTTCCTTGAGTATATTGAAAGATTAAAAGAAATCAATGTGGGTTTTTTTCGCAGAACAGGGAAATAACAAAGCTTAACAGGAACTGTAGCATTATTTTCATGACTAAAGAATATATCAGATGCTTTGAAGCTGATGGCAAGTCAGGCCATTAGAGAGATTTAGATTAGATGTTAGGAAGGAATTCTTCCCTGGCAGTTGAGCCAGTGGCGCAGGTAACCCAGAGCAGCTGTGGCTGCCCCATCCTTGGAAGTGTCCAAGGACGAGGCTTGGAGCACCCTGGGATAGTGGAAGGTGTCCCTGCCCGTGGCAGAGGGTGGAACTGGTTGTCCTCTTAAGGTCCCTTCCAACCCAAACCATCCCAAGACTCTCTGACTCTATGATCTCCAGTGTCAATGCCTTACCTTTAGCTGCTGTGAGCTCTACTGGTGTCAGGCAAACTTAAATTTTCTTCTTTAACAAGCACAGGTTAAGGAGCTGAGCTTGGGGCAGGTGAGAAGGGGCTGAGAATAAAACATACCCAGAATGTGGCTCTCGCTGGTAGTTGGGTGGACAAGGAGTGTCTATGCACTGGTAGCTTCCTCTCATGTTGAAGCACATCTGATTTGATCCACAATTTATGTTCTCTTCAAGACACTCATCGATATCTGGAGGGAAAAACATGCAAGGGATTAACTGCTGGTAGAAGAATTAAAGGGTGAAAACCAAAGTGGGTAAAGGCTGAGCAGAGCCCAGAATGTGCCTCTGTTTGACCCTAGAGCTTGGAGCTCAGTGTGCAATGTGAGGTCACAGGAGAATTAGAAGTTGCAATTGTCTAGTTTGCTGATGTTTTATGAAACATTAAAGTGTGAAATACATAAACTTCTGAAACTTGAAATTTTGAATGCTGACTCTCACATAACCAATTCCGAGAGGTGGCTTAGCCACGTCCCGGGCCCGGTTTGTGTCTGGTTTCTTTGCAGAGCTCCTCCCCAGCACTGCAGGGATGATGGTTCTCCGTACCTTGGCAGGTTTTGCCGTTGGGCATGAGGCGGTATCCCGAGGGACAGGCACACTGGAAGCTGCCCAGGCTGTTCCTGCACTCGTGCTGACACGCGTCTCTGCTCTCACACTCATCGATGTCTGCGAAGAGAAGCACCAACACCTCAGCATTCCCTGAGCCTGCCATGAACACGGGTACTTTCCCCCTATTTATGTACTGCAAGTGTATGGACAGAGCTGGTGGGAGTCATCCGGATCTTTTTTTCTGATGGGGTTGAACATCTAAGCCTAAGGTGTCCTCCCCCTCACCTGTGTCATTCCTTGTAACTCCACAGGCACTAAAGTCAGCTTTGAGGGGCTCCTCCCCTCCCTGAAGAGCAGCTGTGCCAGATCCCAGCTGAGGAGAGCAGTCCCGGGACAGAGTTCTGGCAGAAAGGGGGACGTGCCACCTGTGTCCACTGCCAGGGTCACGCAAACACAGTCCTGCCCCCAAAGCCATTTGAGCTGCCTGATCATCAGGTGTTAAGCAGCATGCTTAGGGAACAGCCAGACACCTCACCAGAGGAAGCCTTGTCACTGGGGGAGTCCTCCTTACAGTCACTCCCTCCTCGGGCAAAGCCGTGTCCCTTTTAAATCGGCCTCGCCCACGCCAGAGGGATGAATTAGGCTCGGTAGCTGGGAAGACTGTCACTAAATGCTCTTCTTTTCTTTCTTCTTTTTTTTTTTTAAATCTCCCTCTCAAATACCGAAGTACCAGCACCAGACCACATTATGTAAAGTTTTCAAAGCACATCGGTGTGATTTAGACACAGATAATTTATAACTATAATGGCTTTTTCGAACATCTGCCTAGTTCAGGACAGCAGTAAAGTAGTTCAGACTTGCACAGTTAATTCAGTGGAAGGAAGGTCTTTGCTTCCCCTCTGTCTGACAAGCAGGGGTTGCAGTAGATCAAAATGCAAACAGAGAAGAGAAACAGACGTGACTACAAACCTCTGTGCTGTTAGCAAATCCTGATGGTTGTCCATTGAAAGAATTTTCTTTAACAAAAGCATCATTTGGAGGTATTTTTCATATTAAACAGTAATTTTAAAATTTAGATATTTATTCAATGAAATGAAAGTTTCATGGAATAATAATATCATTAATATTCATGGAATATTAACTAATTCCAACTGGAAGCTGAGATGAAGATCCAAATTTGAGCCTAACCCCTCCTTCCTTCAGTGAAAGTATTCCTGGGCCTCCCAAATACACTCCTGTACCATAACAATCCACACGGATATGACTACTGAAACCTCTTCATAGCTGAAATACTAGGTTTGGTGTCTGCCTATCCTTAATTTTTATTCAAAGTCTGTCCATGTTTTTCACCATTACACCTTGCTGTATCATCCCAGCAGTACTCCTGGCTGCTAGAACCTTGCTGTAGATCACTATTTACCTGGAAGGATGCCTACTGGGAAGTGTAATTTGCTTGAGATACTCAAAACACGAGTTAACTTGGCAAAGTCTGGCTTAAGAGAAACATATTTCCCATAATTAACTCATTTTTAATATCCCCCTCCTAAAAAATAGGGGCAGAGCTTCCCAATTCCCCTAACTGCCCATCTTCTCCTCAGGGGAGAAGTGCCTGTGCTGTCACTGCCACAACCCTTGACAGATCCATTTGTTTATTTACCATCAGTCTCTCCACGCTCACCGAATTACATTGCAACCCCTTTTCTTACTTAAAATCATAATAATTTAAAAGCTCCTGTGCCTGTTGCCCGTGTGACAGTGACTGACGGTCCTGTGGCACTGCTGGCACTGGCCCCAGTGTGCCTGATTCTAAAGTGTTTATTCCAAACCTTTCTGACACAGATTACTGCTGCCAGTGGGAGGCTGACAGAAGCACTGTGACTAGACTGGGGCTACTGGTGGTTTTTGGAGTGTGAGAAGATTCACCAAGGTGAGCTAGCGTGACCAGGAGAAGGAGAATAACAGAGGGAAATACTTTGCGAACAGGTAATAAACAGCACAATTAAAACAAGAGGTTACAAGGAGCTTTGAGAACACTTTTGCTACAATGTGAGCCAAGACAGCAGAGACCAGAACATGCAGAACCCTCTGAATATTGACCAGGGTAACAGAAAACACAACCCCAGCACCACAAACCCTCAAATATACAAATCACACAGCAACCTAAGAGTAAGGCCCAAAACAGAGTTGCATAGATAGGACTGACATTTACCTACACATCGGGCATTTCTTGCCTCATAGCCTTCAGGACAAGTTTCTCTAAGGTTCCTTCTAGTCCTGGAGAAAGGTATCCTGCTGTTCCTATACTCTGAGAAGGAGCTGTAGAGATTTGAGGAGTGCCTGTAATAGTGCTGCAGTTGCTGGTTGTCTCTCCCAGGGGAGAATTGAGCATAGTTATAGCTACTGTAATAGGCACCCGAATTTGGCACCCTCTCCAATCCGGCGCAAGATTTCCCATCACCCAGTAACTGTTGCCCAGGTGGACAGAAACACTTGAAGCTGCCAGGGGTGTTGGTGCAGTGAAGTGCACAGGGCTTAGGCACTTGTTCACATTCATTAATGTCTGCTCATGTGACATGATCCAGAGCCCCAAACCATGTGGAAAGGAGAGAAAACAAACAAACAACAACACATAACTATACGTTTATATACACACAGATACTTATCTCAGTCTCAGGAACAAGATGAAGACATAAAAGCGAGATTTGGAGGCAGTAAAACATGGAGAACACTATGCCAAGCAGGCAGGATCCACTGTCCTGCACTGTAAGAGACATTCATTCTCCCACAGGCTGATGTCACTGTGCTCACCAGGACAGGAGCCCTGCTGAAGCCCCATTTCAGCCTCAGCTGCTCAATACTCTCTTAGCAATTGGGGTTTTTCCTTTAAGTGCTCCACAGACGAGTGGGAGAAGCTGCTGGGCCGTTCTTTAAAAGAGGATGCTGAACACAGAGCATTCCAGAGAAATACAGTGCTAGAAATTCCTTACACCCCACACTAAGGGAACCACAACATGTGGTTATCGTGCCTTGTGTTGGGGAAATCATAAAATCATGGAATGCTTTGGGTCGGGGGGACCTTACAGCTCAGTCAGTCACACCCCTTGTCATGGGCAGGGACACCTCCCACTATCCCAGGTTGCTCCCAGCCCCACCCAACCTGGCCTTGGACACTTCCAGGGATCCAGGGGGTCGGGCACGTTCTAACTTTTGATGCTGTTACTGGTCATTCCAGCTGTGACAGGTTGGAGACTTTACAGTACATATTACTTCACTTTTGGACAATTTAGAATTATTTTTGTTTTCCTAACCAATACTTTTTTTCTTTTTAGTTGTTTAAATTGCAGCCCAAAGTTATTTGAGCCACCAGAGCAGTAAATATCCATCCTTAAATCAAAACTGAGTGCTGAGCATACAAAGTATGGCAAAGGCCTTGAGGGTACAACATGCTGAGTGTCCTTCCCTCCAAGTAACTATGAGTGCCCTTGGGACTGCAGAACCTTCTCCCACACTCTCTCTGACACTACCAGAAAGAAATTTTCTATAGTTTTTATCAAGTTACTTCAGGCTCAGGTGGAAATCTGACACACACTGTATTTCTTTTCCAACTTAGAAAAAGTTCACCGGAAAAAGACAAAAATCTGCTAATTCCAAACAACTCTGCAATGACCAGAAATAAAAAACCTGCTAATAACATACATCACAACATATCTGTAATTGATATAGATTATAAACATTTTCCTACTAGAAATTAAAGATGATCTTAACGGTGACTCAGTAACAGTTTAATTATTTCATAGTAATGTGTATTCTTTCAATTACTATTGTTAAAATGCCATTAATCCAGTGTTGTTACAGTTTCATTTGGATCCCCTCTGAACAGAGGCTTCTGAGCACGGTTTGTACTCCCCAAGCCACAAATTCATGAGAATAGTATTTAAAAATCAATGTTGTCAGAAACATAGCAGAACATTAGACTGCATTTTTATGAAGTGGTTAATATTTGATGCATTTAAGGTTTTAAAGAATTTAGGGGGATATTAATAATTAAATGCTTTAAAAGTTGGAAATCCAGGAGCAATAATTGCAGAGCCTTACAATATTTTCCAACTGTTATTTGGCAAACACACAACTGAAACTTCACATATTCGTGGAATTATCCTTAGGGTAGAATTTTCTGGTGCTATAAACAAGAATTTCACTTTAAGTATGGCAACAACTAATCTGAATTTTAAGTGCATTTATCTGAGGATGTGCTTAAGATGAAAAATTTATTATTCATATACATGTAAAAGAAAACCAACTCATCATTTCCTTAGCACTCAAGTGCTGACTTTTACATTCCGTACCTGCCTAAAATAAATGAACACTGATGTCTTTATGACAATCAGTGTTCTTGGAACAAGATGTGGATAAGCAATAGAAGATTAGCACAGCAATTACGAAAGACAACAGCTGAAAATTTGAGCAATTTCTTTTGCAAGAGCAGCCTGTGCAATACAAGCAGAACTGACTGCACAGAGGCACCAGCGTTGGTTCCAGGGGTGCCCTTGTGAGAAGAGGCCACTGAAGCATGGGAAACCTAACATTTACAAGAACAGGGTAAAATTACTTTGAAATTAAAACAGTTATATTTTCAGGCTTTCTTTAATTTGAAAAACAGTATCTGGTTTTATATTCTAGATAGCCTTGCATGTGTTACCTGCATTATAGCAGATTCTGGCAAAGCCCTTCCACCTATGTGGAAAGGAGAGAAAACAACACAGCTCCCAGAAATGCTGTAATTCAGCTAAATGGGCACACAGAGATCTGTGAGGGTCACAAAGGAGCATCTTATCCCCGTCCTACAAACAAAAAAGGGAATTGTGGCACAAAGGGCTTTACCCAGGGTAAAAATGGCACAGGCAGGAACAAAGTTCACTTCTTCTGTTTCAGTCTGGGCCCTCTTTACTTTTCAACTCCTCCCTGTGCTCACTGTCAACAGTGACAATAAACACTGTTTGGATTTTATTAAAAAAAACTAATACTTTGGATGAATTTGTATTTTAAATATATTTTTAGGAACGTAAAAATTCAAAGGATAAAAATACTTTAGGAGGGAGCTTTCAGTGGCCCTCGGTCAGAAGGCAGCTTTAAGGCTGCTGGTGTTTTGTGAAAACCTACAGTCCTAGACTTTATCTGGCTTTTTCCTGTCAGAAGTTTAAATGGCTTAAATCTAAGTTAAGAATCTGGGATTGGTTGTATTTAAGTACAGAGGCAGATGGCAGAAGTATATCTTGGTCTACAGCCAAACACTTCTTAGTGCAATTTAATCCCTTTAAAAAAATCCCAAGCATTACTAGCTTTTGACAGTCCAAAATCTTAGGTTGTTTAAAAAATAAAAAAAAAAAGCAAATAACTATTTATCACTTAGGAAAGCTAATCTTGAAGAAGTCATCAGGGAGGAATGCTTTCCTGACATGATACGTAACAGCACAAAACCAACCTCACTTAAGTGTCACATACCCACATTCAGAAATCCTCATTAGCAGGGTAGGTCAGCTCCTACATTTTAATATATTGACTTAAGTGCAGTAAAGAAGATTCTAAATGATCCTTCTGCCTTCCTGAAGTCTCTTAAATGCCAAGGGAAGTGCTTATCCACTTGCACTGGCCCCACATGTTAAACTCTCTTGCTCCTCACATCTGAGCTCTGGAGCCTCCCGTAGCATGGGAGAAAGCCCTGCGTGGCTTTATGCCAAGATGGCACAAGGAATAACTGCATGGCTGGCATTCCTGTGAGTGCCAGGAATCCTATTCCTTCCCTGCTGGGAGCCACCCATGCCAGGAGGGGAGCACTGAGGGAGAAACGCAGATCAGGTCCCTGTGCTCTGCCTGCTGGGGAACACCCCAGGCAGTCCTGGTGGGGGGATAGGTGTGCTTGGGATGTTCAGGAGCCAGACTCGGTCTGCCGGGCCTCTTGCAGCTCCTTGGGGTGTGCTCCCTAGGGGAACCCACATGACTCCCTGTGTGACTGCCTGCAGGGGTGAGCCAGGGCAGGCCAAGGCACAGCCAGGCACATCAACAAACCCCACCTCATTTTTATAACTGAAGCCTCCTGTGGAGGGGTCACTTGCCACATCCATCCACCAGAGCTCTGAGACCCTCTTACACTTTGTTTTCAAAGTACGGCCCCAAACCAATCCCTGTTTAGAACCATTTTGCTCTAACTGTTTGTTTAGAACGGAACACTTTGTTTTGGACAGGCAATTTGGAAATGCAGAACAAACTTTTCTCTGCAGCATGGTTTTCCACAGGGACAGCACTGCTGGTGTGTAGCAGCAGAAAGCCAGGCAAGAGCAGCAGCAAAGGTGCGAGAGGACTGAGGAGTGGCAGCTTACCCACGCAGGGCCTGGCCGGGCCCTGGGCGCGGAATCCTCGCGGGCACACGCAGCGGTAGCTGCCGCGGGTGTTCTCGCACTGCTGGTTGTAGCGGCACTGGTGCGACCCCGACCGGCACTCGTCAACATCTGCAGCACACGGCAAGGGAACAGTCACAGCTCTGCACAGTCCTCGCTGGGGGAGGAAACTGCGGCTGCTCCGTCCCTGCAAGTGTCCAAGGCCAGGCTGGACGGGGCATGGAGCAACCTGGGCTAGTGGAAGGTGTCCCTGCCCGTGGCAAGGGGAAGAAATAGGTGATTTTTAAGGTCCCTTCCAGCCCAAATCATTCCATGATCCCACTGGAACAAAAGCTTTGGTACCACCTGCAACATCAGCTGTGCTTAAAACCCTCCCTGATAAGCAGCAGGGACCTGTGATCTTGACTGAAAGCTCCTGAGCCAAACTATTAAGAAATCATGCACACACAGGGCAAAACATTTCAGTCAATGAATAACTGAGAGAAATCAAGGTGCCAACACAGAAAAGACACCAAGGAAAATCTTACTGTTCTCGCTTAAGAACAGTGGAGAACTAGAGGTGGCAAGGATACATCTGCTTTTTAATACCAACTACAAAAAAAAGTTTAATACAGATGTTCCCATAAGCGAAAACAAGTTGGTGCCTCAATACGTGCAGGTATTAATAAATGGAGATGGACAATCTTCAGGATTATTTAAAGAAAATAAACATCATCAGTGTCCCTGTGTTTCCCATCACCACAAAGTGCATTAACGCTTCTACTCACCAATGCAAGTCCCATTCTCTGCTTTGGTCATTCCACTGGGACACAGATCAATGCACTTATAGCCACCACGGGTGTTCTTGCAGAGCTGATCAGGCCTGCACACGTTCTGCCTGCACTCATTGATATCTTATTCAAACAAAAGCAAAAAAAAAAGAACAACAAACCAAAAACCAAAAAACCAGGATTGGACTCAATTATGCAACGAAATTACCCTGTGTCCACGCATTGAATCATTTCATGCACATGGATCAGTCAGCCCAATTCCTGCTGCCTCTGGCTTTTAGTACTGCTTGACAGATTCCAAAATATACAGCAAGTGTATCATTCAAAGCGGGATTTTCTTTCATAAATAAATAGAGCAACAAATAAATGTTGAGCTCCGTCTGTTGGAAAGGGGGAATGGACATTCAGAACTTCATCCCTACCCACGCATTTTCTGCCCTTCAGCTGGAATCCTGGGTCACAGCCACAGTGGAAACTTCCTATGGTATTGAAGCAACGCTGATGGCAGGAGCTGGACTCTTGACACTCGTTAACATCTGTGGAACACCACAAATCCTTGACACCAGGGCTGGGAATTGTCCTGTGGGCATTACCTGAGCAGGGTTTGGCTGAGTTCTGCTCAGGAATGTTTGCTGCTCTCCCATCTTTGTACAAGAAAATGCACACGGGACACAAACCCAAGAATGCCAAGTTCTTCCCTGATGGGATTTTAAATTTATTTCTACAGACGGAAGAAGCAAAAGATTAAAAACCAAAACAAACCTATAGAAAAAACCCAACCTCCAAAAATCCACGACCTTAAGAATGAAAATTTATACACAGACGCTTGGAGACGCCCCTCTAACGTGAGTTTCGGTCGCAGCAGAGCAGCGTTTTCAGCTGACGGCCCCGAGCCCAGCCCGTGCGTACCTTGGCAGCCGGAGCCGTCGGGCGCCCTGCGGAAGCCGCTCGCGCAGCGCAGCACGCAGCGGAAGGAGCCGGGCAGGTTCTCGCAGTCCTGCCCCGCGGGGCAGCCGTGCCCCCCCAGCGCACACTCGTCGATGTCTGCAACGGGAAACGAGCTGCCAACGCTGCCCGGCCAGCGCAGGGGACACGCGCTCACCAGTGCCACCAGTGCCTTCAGCGCCAGCAACTACAAACACCTGACTGCAAACACATTCAGCTATGAAATAATGAGACTACCAGCGCCGCGTCGCTTCCCCCGAGCCACCCTCTCAGAGGGAACCTGCGGCTGTCCCGCAGCGTCCCTGGCCACCAAAACTGGCCACTGCTGGCAGGAGCTGGCTGCTGCTCTTGCTGTGCTGTCCTTCCCGAGTGGGGAAGGGGCTCGCAGCTGGTTGCTGGGTAAGCACCGGAGGCGAAGGAGGAGGGAAGGGCTCCCTGCTTGGGTTCCAGGAATGGGTTTATTTCCGAAGGGTCCAGGGACAGAAAAAAGCAAAAACCAAGGAGGGTCCAGGGTTATAAGGGGTACAAATCAACCACTCAGAACACGGCAAACATCTGAGGGACAGCCAGGGTAACAAATAGGAAAGGAGGGAGGCGGGATTAGGGAAGGATGAACCAATAGAACATCGAATAAAGGCGAAGGTTCCAGAACTTAATGCATATGTAAAGAGGGGATAAATATTCACCATAGGGGGGAAATACATGCATCGGGGACATAAGAAACAGGAGGTTGTCGGGAGATCACCCTAACTTTAACATGGGTTCTCTTCCTTTGAGTGTTCCCACCATTGGATAGGCAGAGCCCCATGTGCCCCAGGGCTCCTCAGCCCCTCCGAGGGCTGAGTCACCCCAACATACCACCAATAAATTGTATTCTTATGATGAGAAAATGGCCCGAATAAAACCTCTCCTTAGTGATTTAAGCGCCTTTTAAGGCATTTTAAGGCCTTAAATTATCTAAGGGGCATTTGCATCCAAGCTGTCCCCAGCAGCACCTCTCTTACCCTGACATATTCTGCCATCAGCAGAGATGGTGAGGCCTTTGGGGCAAGAGCAGTAGTAGGATCCCACGGCATTGTGACAGGTGTGGGAACAAGGATTTCCCACAGCACATTCGTCTTCATCTGGAACAAGAAAATATTTGAAAAATCAGTGAAACTTCCCAAGAAACGACTCCAATCTGATCCTTCCTCAGAGGGGTGTGACTGGGAAAGCCCACAGGGCAAAACCAGATCCAGCAATTCCCTTCATTTGCAACCTTTCAAAAGGTAATGAAATAAGTCAACGAAATCATCTCAGATGACTTCTCCCTAAAACAACCCTGACTCTAGAGAGACAGCCAGGCTGCTCATGTGCTTCTCTCCACCTCCATCCCCCAAGCGGGAACATGTGGGCTCTTGTCTGAGGTGCCAACACTCATCCTTCCCTCCACACAGGTCACCCAAGTCCTTCATTGCTCTCCAGGCTCAGCAGAGCCTGAGGCTCAGCGTCCTCCAGGTACCTGAGGCACTGATGTAAAAGCTGTCTGGGCACTACTCATATTGTAGGTGAGGACAGAAGTAAAGCCTTCAACTGCCCTTGGATCCACACCCTTTTAGCAAGGATAACTCACACTTTCTGAAGTACACACTTTGAACTCTAAATAAAAGGGATGTAGGTTCTGGTGGTTTAATAATGTGTCTAGCTCTGGAGCCACAAGCAAAAGGGGGACATGGACCTCTTAGAGCAGGTCCAGAGGAGGCCATGGAGATGCTCCCAGGGCTGGAGCCCTTCTGCTCTGGAGCCAGCCTGGGAGAGCTGGGGCTGTTCACCTGGAGAAGGGAAGGCTTCATGGAAACTTTAGAGCCCCTTCCAGTGCCTAAAGGGGCTCCAAGAGAGCTGCAGAGGGACTTGGGACAAGGGCCTGGAGGGACAGGACAAGGGGGAATGGCTTCCCACTGCCAGAGGGCAGGGTCAGATGGGATATTGGGAAGGAATTGTTCCCTGTGAGGGTGGGGAGGCCCTGGCACAGGGTGCCCAGAGAAGCTGTGGCTGCCCCTGGATCCCTGGAAGTGTCCAAGGCCAGGTTGGACAGGGCTTAGAGCAACCTGGGCTAGTGGAAGGTGTCCCTGCCCATGGCAGGGGGGGAAACAGGGGATCTTTAAGGCCCCTTCCCACCCAAACCACTCCAGGACTCCATGGTTACATCTACCCACGTCAGTCAGTACCTGAGCAGTAAGGCCCAGACGAGTCCAAAGCAAACCCCGCAGGGCACTGGTTGCTCCGATCCCCTGTATGACACAGGAAGCACATGTCACTTGTGGATAAAAATATGGCCATTCCATTACTTTAACATTAAGAAGCGCAGCCCAGCATTTTCAAAATATTTAATATATTTCAACACCAAACCAGAAACTTTTAAATCCAGCCTTTAGTGGTTTTTCTACTTGGTCACTAAAAGCCAGTATTACATGGCTTGTGCTGGTTTGAATAACACTGAACAGGTTGGGGGTTCCCTCAGAGTGAGCTGCAAGTTCCATCCCAGCCTAATGCATCCTGGAAAGTTTCTTAGTGAAAGAATAAAGACCATTCAGTTTCACTTCACATAAAAGGAGGACAAGAGACCCAAACCAAACAAATCACCATGTCACAAATCTTAGGAGGTCACTGTAGCAGAACACAAGTGTGCACTATGAACTGCAATGGAAATATCAGGGAGAGACTCCTCAAAGGCCAGAGGGCTTTGGGTGCTTGAAAACTGAAATTTAAAAAACAAAATTTAAAAAAATCCCAAACACCAGTATCTTAATTGTTGGAGGAAATACATGCAAGTTCAGTAAAGGCTTAGCCAGATCTAATCACAAGCGTATCTTGACCTGGAGACTCCCTTTTATCAGATCTCTTTTTAAATTAGAAAAAAAAAGTATTTGGTTTTCAAATTGTACAATGAGTCCCTAGTCTGGCAAGTGGGAAAAACCTTATTTTACTTAATTTAGAATGTTGTTACTGAAAAGAAAGACTGAGACATGCAATCCCACTGTTTCATTTACTTCCAAACCAGAGAAATTTCCCTACTATGATAAAAAAAAAAACCAAATAGTGTTAAAAAAAGTAACAGGCCAGTTTTCTCATTAATTAGGGCTTCTCAAAGGAAAATCTGCTCACACAAATCCACGCCCATCCCCTTTGGTCACTCGGGTTCATAAAAGCAATGCTAACTAATAGTTAATTTATGGATACACCAACAAGACTTTTAGGTACTGGGACCTACACTTAAGCTACCCAAGTTTCACAGAATTTCCTTTTGAGACTACGGGTGACTCGATGAAGAGAAGATGTTCTTTTTCCATCGTTTGATTTCTGGGAGAGACCAGAACAATACCTTTTGCAATGGAAGCCTGGATTTTGAAGGCCACAGCCTCCTCCAGGGGGTTGTACTCCGTTGTGATGGAGGCAGCGCGCAGCGTTTGCACCAGGAAGGGCATCTTGCCCTTGGTGGGGTCGTAGGTGATGGTGTGGTTCCACGTGTAGGGAACGCTGACTCCGTCCGCCGTGAAGAGGCGCGTGGAGTGCGCGTGCAGCTGCCCGGGGCCCGTCTGGATGTAGTCCTCGGTGTAATCCTGCAACACAACCCTGCCCTTCAGCTGCTCCAGCGCCACCCCGGCCTGTACTTCAGAGCTGGGAGATGTGCTCAGAGAAAGGGGCTCATCTCAACCCCTGAGCAATGGGTATTGCACACACACGGGTCCTTTTCACTCTTATTTTAGCTGTTGAATCTTAACACTGCCTGGTCTATGACTTCAGGAAAGATACAGGCTGGTGTACTGAGAATCCTGATGATGGAGGCCACAGCAGAGCATTTCTAAAAAATATCTTACTCCTCCATAACAATCTTTTGAGGTCTAAATATTTGGCTTTTATTCGAAGTCAAATGCTGACTGCTTGCTAAATAAACAATCACTAGAGAAAAATTCTGCCACCGAAGAGGGGTATAAATACTGGACATATGACATGTTGCAAATATCAACAACTTCAGGTATATTTATTGCATGGTGGGATTAATATAGTAAAATACTGGCTACCTGCTACTAATGACTAAGTCAGAGAGGTTAAAGATGCACCTTTCTAGCTCTGCCCAAAGCAACACTGACATGCCAGCCACCAATAACTGCCCTGAAGACCCTCCTCAACACTACCTGCCACACTCTTGAGAGGCTAACGCCCCATGAGAACTTTCTGCTTTCAAAGGCAACACCAGCACCATCAGTTAAAGCAGGCACAAAAGAAGTCACACACAGTACAGCAGGTTTCAGGACTCAAGTGTTTCCTGCTTTCCTCTGGGTGAGAGGAGCACAGATGCATGAGGGCAGGGGTGGCACCTGGAGCAGCTTTACCTTGACGCTGACATCAGCCACCGACTGGAGCTGCAGCACGTGGCCACTCACAACAACATCCAGCAGCAGGGCCCCGTCCGCGTCCAGGCCCCGGGCGACGTGCGTCATGCGCAGGATCTCACCTGGCCGTCGAACAGCACACTGATTTATCAAACATCCCAAACACAGGCTCCCAACAGCCACACCGAATCTGGAGTCCCTTGACCAGTTATTTGCACTTACATTTTGTAAGGTGTACCACGGCCACGAGAAAAAACAAGACACATTTCAAACTACAGCTCTAAAAGCTGGGATAAAGCCTCAGAAGGCCACAGTCAGTCTGAAAATACCAGTATAAGCACAAGGCCCAAGTTTCAGCAATGGTCCTCTGCTGTCTTTTCAGAAATGCAGCATCTATCTGGCTTACTGGACACAGAAAGAGCTGGTCTATCCCAGGGAACTCACCCGTTGCAAACTCCACCTGAGTTTCTCTCTTGAAGACAGCATCAGTGAGTGTAAACCCATTCATTGCCTCCCCGATTTCTTTGGCAGTTGTCCAATAAACCGGGCTGAGTATGGAAACGAGCTTTCTCATCACTGGGCCTGAAGGAAACACCACAGAACATCGGGGAGTTTTGATCTCATCACGGACCCAAACGCACAGGAGCTGAATATGAAGACCTAGAACTAGTGTAACCCTTCAGATTGAAACCAGAAGACCAAAGGTATTGGTGCATTCAGAGAAAAAACTGATAAAAGTCAAAGAGGCCTACCAAGGGTCCGAGGCACATTGGTGATCTTTGCCTGTATCACCCTGGTGTCAGAGTCCGGGCTCTCCGTTACCGTGGCGTTCAGGAAAGCAATCCCAAATTCCACGTCATTGATACTGCCAATGATGCTGCCCTTGGCACGTGCAGGCCCACCTGTGCAGGGGAGCGGGGAGAGGCAAAACACAGCCCCATGTGACGTGTGCTGTTCAGTGTTTTAGGGGAGAGAGAATTGAGTTTATATTGCAGGGCAGATTTAAGCCGAAAAAATTAAATTACCCAGTCAACCGGCCAAGATGAGCGATAGCACCAGCAAAATCAGGAGTGCCACAGGCTTTCACCACACTGTCACTGCATGCAGGCTGTAAACACTCACCAGGACACGCTTGGGTGTTGCACCTGGATATCTGGGAGGAGTCCCCAGGGCAAGGACGGCCACGATTTAACGGGGCTGGGCTGCTGCACAGGCGCACCCGGGTCTGCTCTCCTCCTCCGCAGGAAGCAGAGCACTGGCTCCATGATTGCCACTGCCCCCAGTTTCCATCCACTGCAGAATAAAGAATGAAGAAAGCAATTTTTCAGTTTACATGCTTCAGGCTGCATCGGTTATGCTGAAGTCAATTCCTTCATGGAGGAACCAAAGTTCTAAAGGAATAGCTGAAAGGATGAAAAAACCATCTTAGTGGGCAGGTGTGGACACTCCTGCCCTCAGAAACACAGAATCCCAGACTAGTTTGGGTTGGAAGGGACCTTAAAGCTCATCTCGTCCCCCCCCCTGCCATGGGGAGGGACACCTTCCACTGTCCCAGCTTGCTCCAAGCCCCATCCAGCCTGGCCTTGGACACTTCCACAGATGGTCTACATTCCTTATGTGACGTATACCCTGCTGCCTTGCAGAGAAAGCTGCACTCCCGTTGCTGTTGTGAGCACTGACCTGGGCACAGGTCTGTGCTGCACCTCTGGATCTGCACGTCAGCCCCAGCACAGGCCCTGCCGCCGCTGGCCGGGCGTGGGTTGTCACAGCTCCGGTACCGCCTCGCCTGGCCCCCGTTGCACGTCCGACTGCAAGTTCCCCAACTGCTCCAGGGGCCCCAGTTGCCATGAACTGCAAGAATAAGTCAGATTTGATCTTCCTCAGGGATTGAAAACCAGACAGTCAAGCTAGGAAAATGCTTTTGTTGGAGAGTAACTTCTTAATTTATTTTTCCCAAAAGAAAAGAACCAAACCCAGGGAGCGGGCGAATAGCCCAACCCAAAGCACTTACCTGGGCAAGGATCACTGTTGCAAAAATCCATTTGTATGTCACTTCCCTCACACTTGTGGCCCCCGAACTGCGGGGCTGGGTCGGAGCAGTGGCGTGTCCTCTGCCTGCTGCCTCCCCCACAGGACACGCTGCAGGCGCTCCAGCTGCTCCACAGGGACCACTTCCCATCCACTGCAGAGAGAGGCACGGCAGTTACAGCCTCTGACTCCAGCAGTAACACAGCACAGCAGTGCTGCACTGGGGAAAACCGAACATGGGTGCCACTGACTCTCTACAGCATCTCAGCTACTCAAGGATTTCTCCCCAGGGACCTGGGGGTGCTGGCGGGTGAGAGCTGGACCGGCCCTGGCCATGTGAGGTGGGACCAGAACTCCCTATGCCCTGGGCTGATCCCCCAGTGTGGACAGCAGGGGAGGGGGGATTCTGCCCCTCTGCCCTTCTCAGGTGAGACCCCACCTGCAGAGCTGCCCCAGCCCTGGGGCCCAGCACAGGAAGGACCTGGAGCTGCTGGAGAGGGCCCAGAGGAGGCCCCAGAGCTGCTCCCAGGGCTGGAGCCCCTCTGCTCTGGAGCCAGCCTGGGAGAGCTGGGGGTTTTCACCTGGAGAAGGCTCCAGGGGACACCTTGGAGCCCCTTCCAGTGCCAAAGGGGCTCCAGGAGAGCTGGAGAGGGACTTGGGACAAGGGCCTGGAGGAAGGACAAGGGGGAATGGCTTCCCACTGCCAGAAGGCAGGGCTAGATGGGATATTGGGAAGGAATTGTTCCCTGGGAGGGTGGGGAGGCCCTGGCACAGGGTGCCCAGAGAAGCTGTGGCTGCCCCTGGATCCCTGGAAGCGTCCAAAGGCCAGGTTGGACAGGGCTTGGAGCACCCTGGGCTAGTGGAAGGTGTCCCTGCCCATGGCAGGGGGTGGAATGAGATGAGCTTTAAGGTCCACCATCACAAGGTCAGTTCTCCCTTCTACCACTTCCCGGTCACGGCGAGGACTCAGTGTAGGATCTGGCAGGAGCAAAATGGAGCATGAAGCCAGAATGCTCAGTCTGACATGTTGCACGTTGCAATCCATAGAATTTCCCTCCGTTATCCCTGCACTCAGCCAAATATAAAAGTCCTATTTCAGAAATGTGATTTTTCCTATCCTCTCATGAAGCATTCATTGAAAGGTGGAAGAAAAGGATAAATGAATAACATAACATAAGAAAATTTTAAATTTAAATATTTTGGAAACCTATCATTTAACTGTCAATAATTTAAAATGCGGCTCCTGTGAGGTAAAACAACAAGGACAAGGAAAGAAATCCCATTTGTAGGGTCCGTAGCAGATGCTAAGTAGTGACAGAGTCAGTGACAATAAAAAAGCCTGAAAGGGAGTTTTTTCAGGGATTAGACTTCTCGAACCGGAAAGCGTTAACCACACCCGCAGCAGAACCGAGGAAGGAAAGGAGAAGTTTGGTCTCACCTGGGCAGCGCCGGCGGTGGCAGAGCTGGAGCTGCGAGTCGGGGCCCCGGCAGGAGGGGCCGCCGTGCGCCGGGGCCGGGCTGGCGCAGAGCCGCAGCCGCGTCTGGGTGCCCTTCCCGCACGTGGCGCTGCACGGCCCCCAGGGCGCCCACGGGCTCCACTCGCCGCCCACTGCAACGGCACCACAGCTCGCACACTGCCCCGGAACACCCGGGATATCCCGGATCTCCCACACTGCCCCGGAACACCCGGGATATCCCGGATCTCCCCGCACTGCCCCGGAACAC
>VZTA01009921.1:0-23340 GCA_013398855.1 Mohoua ochrocephala
AATACAATGCAACCCAGGACAGATGTACCTACCTAATAAAAGATGTAGAAGATATAAAAAAGTAATGCTACACCAACTGATGTATTTTAGACTAACAAGCACATGAACATGTTGCTCTTAAGAAGGTTTTAAAGAAGCAAAAATATGGAGAAATAAAGTGGCCAGCAAAACTATAGCAATAGAATACTTGAAGATACAGGATAGCTCTAAACTATCTTAAAACATGAGATTGTGCTCAAAGATCCAGCTTGTGAGTAAAAACAGTAATTGCTTATTACAGAGTGGAATTGCAGTGGTGCAGATCATGATAACTTTAATTGATAGAGTCTCTTGGAATCTTGGAATTTATTATGAAGTATCATAGTTGGGAAACATCATTACGTAAAAAGGGTGAAAGAAGACAAGGAAGATGTCTATTTTCACTCTTAGGTTGTCTGCTTTTATACAGGCAAAAGAGAAAATTAAGGAGAAATAACAATTTTTTTGATTTCCGAAAAGCGAAGGACACACTTTCAGTAATGGAAGCTTCAAGGCATTCTAACTTAATGATAAATTAACATATGAAAAGAACCCACACCAAAGTCCTGTCTTCAGATCAGAACAGTCTCAGGGTGTTTTTGTTTCAACTGATAGAATTCGAAGAAGCTTTTGAAAGACTGTAGTAGTACAAGTCGGAACTGTTACAGAATAAATGGTGTTGAAAAAAATTGCAGCTGCTGGCTATAATCACAATGTCTTTTGCAGTTTGCATGGACAAGATAAATTTAATGTTATCTGATGCGTGACTATGGTTATGGACTTAGTTTGAGGACTTGTTTGATATATAATGATTTGAAGTTTTGATTTGCCTACCCCAAAGAAACAAATGTTCAGTCAACTATTACAGAACAGCTTGTAGAAGTCACACTCCATTTTGTTTGGAGGATGCTCAAATACCAGTAGAATTGTTTCTCATGCATATGCAAAGAAAGGCCACATACAGAAGTTAACACTCTTTTGATAAGGGCAGAAAAGTTTTGGACGGCTGTGTTGGAAGAGTACTCCGTTGAATTGCACCCACCATCAGTGGCTAAAAGATTCAGATGAAGAAGGCTTAAGGCTGACAGCAAAGCTACAATTCTAGGACACATTAAAAACCCAAATAATCTTTTTATAAGAGTGGTTAATTCACATCACAGAGAAGGAGAGGTATTCTTGTTCACTGAACTGCTCACAGTAAAATTTTTGAATGTTCTGAGGGGCTAGTCCTGAAATAATAGTGTTCTGGAATAAGGTTTTGAAGATTAGATCTGTCTGGACAAACGTAAGATACCCAAAAGAGAGTGGGAGATTTTGTTTTACATGTTGACTAAGTGATTTTCTTCTCTATGCCAAGGCTTAATCACTATCATATTGAAGGCTTGAACTAGATTATAATTGTCATTTGACTGCTTTGGAAAAGCAAATGAAACCACATCTTTTATATGATTTACTGAATTGGTTTCGTGCATAATGTTGTTTAGGAGAGCCCAATTTGACATACAGAGTGGATTTAAAAGAAAGAACTATTTGTTGAGGGTAAGCCCAAGACTGTATGTCAAAGCCATAATTAATCTTTGAAATAAGAAGGGACAATCTTTTTCTCTCTTGTGAAAATACAGAAATATCCATTAAGAAAGTTTTACTTGTTTCTGTGGTGCATTTAACATTGCTCTGTTTTTACCAAGAGAGGCACCTGGCTTTGGAAGAGCATAGCAATTAATACATTTCTGTGGTTTAAAAGGCCTGTAGAGAAAAGAAACATTTCAGAAAAATGCTTTTTATGCTTTTTGCCAAATAAAGTTCTTGCAAAGGACTAACAGTGAGACATTCCTCCAAAATATCCTCCATGGTTTCTTTGTTTTCTTTATCACTTTATCATAAATTGCTTTGCTTATTCTATGCCAGAAATTAGTCAGCCATTTTTTCACTGTAATTTTGTATTAGTGAACTTACTTTAACTTAATCCACTATCCAGGAGTGAGTATGATGGAGATCTGCAGTCACAGCTGTTGAACAAAGCTAATGAAGAAGACAAAAACTGTAGCAGGGCTCTTTCTGTCGTGAGTGCTGTTGTACGAGCAGCCAAAGACTTGTTGCACCGAGCTCTTGCTGTAGATGGTAAGGCTTGAGAAAATTTACTTTACTTTTCAACTTTTTACTTTGCTAGCAAGCCATAAGAGTAGAATATTACCTGAATACAAGAGCTGTGATATTTCTCTTTTGCTTTCCAAAGAATATTTTTCTAACCTTTCATTCCTATAGGTATCAAACTGTGAGTAACTTTTATAGATCATTGAGTTATACTTGTGATATCATAGATACCTTGTATAAATTTGCTCATCAATTTAGCAAGTGTCATGTTAAAGCTGGTAAGATTCTTTCTTTCCAAAAGATGTTCTATGACAGGTTAGTTGCAAATTTCTTGCGTGTTTTGCACAGAGGTTGTAATCGGTGGGACTGGTTAATGTAATTAATATCTAAGCACTTAAACATCCCTTTTTGAGAAGTGCAGATATCAGCCATTGTAGCCAAAATGTCCAGAGTATTACACAGTGCTATAAAAATTAATTTAAAGGGCTGGGAGGACTGCTGTGCTAACTTATATACTGTAGAAAATATGACCACAGCTTCACAAAATGGCAAAGAATGCAATAAAATAATGCTCTAAGAGAAGGACATTTTTCAACAGAGAACTGTATATAATGACAGATTTATCTTGGGTGGACTTGGCAGACTCAGAATTCAACAGTGCCTAAATAATGAAAACAATTTGAAGTAAAAATAGTCTAGGAAGTAGAGGTTTAAACTCACAAGGGGCAAATCAGAAAAACAAGATGTGCTTTGAACCATAGTATGTTTATTAATAATACCTCTGTTCTAATTATCTTTTTTTAGCTGAAGACATTCCAGAATTACTCAGCTCTTCCAGTCTGTTTTCAATGCTGCTTCCCCTCATCATCGCTTACATAGGACCAGTAGCAGCAGCTATTCCCAAGGTATGCTCCTCAACAGAAATTACTGAAGAAATGTATGAATGTTAGGCAAGGAAAAGGTTTACTCTGAAAATTTGAACATCTTGATTTCTTACTATTTTGTGAATTAGTGGTTTATATTTGATAACATGACTCATGAATTTTCCAAGAGTCAAGAATTTTAAAAACATGTAATGACCTTTTTTTTAACTTCAGTTGAAAACATGATGAAAAAAATACCTTAAGGAAGCAGAGAAATATGGCAGACTTTAATAGCAGGAAAAGATAAGGAATGAGAAGAATGTCATTTACAACTCATTGATGAACATTGGTGGGATGAAATGTATTTTTATGTTATATAAATTCTATTTTTACATTAAACAGCAAAAGCATTTGCTCATTAAATTAAGATTATTTCTGTCAAATCTGGAGATTGAAAGATGTCAGCTATAAAAAAAAGAACATTTCTTTCCTGTGGCATGGCATTCTTCCATGTGCCTTGTCTGGGACACTCTTGAAATCTGTTTTTAGATCTGCAAATGTCAATAATCCTTAGGCAGTAGACACTATTGCCTTTTACTGCTTTTTCGTGAGCTCTAAGCTGTTTTCTGACTTCTTTTGAAGGGGGAGGAAAGAGAACTGACCACTTAAAATCTAGCAGACATGTAATGAAAGACAGTGTCAGATTTTAGTTTCCTTGTTTCTTCATTGAACTGGGTTTTGAAACAATCAAGTGTTTTGCTGTAAGAAGTGTTCCTTTGCTTAGAAAGTGACGTGAAGATTGCAGGGAACAATGCGATGCTTAAGGTTACGTGCATTAAAATACGGTGACTGTTTGAAAAAAAAATTAATATTGTTATAAAGGATAACTGAACTATGACTTTAGTATGGTGTTTGTTTTCTGTGAACTTGTGCTTACTGTTTGTTAATGTTCAAGGTTTTAGTAGAAGCTATTTTAAGGAAATGGTCTCACAGTTATATACAGATTCTTGTTTCAGCTTTGGCAAGTCTCCAAGAGGAGATTAATGTACCAGTGCTTTTTCTATCAGGACTGTGTAGATGGAGAATTGAAAAATGACTGAATGAATTGTAGTTGGTGATATTCTGAGAATGTTCAAACAACCATTGAAGAGACATGGAAGTATTAGAGTATTGCTTTCACCAAGTTATAATACTGTATAATAACACGTGGTGTTATGTTACAGGTTGCTGTTGAGGTCTTTGGCCTGGTACAACAGCTACTTCCTTCTGTGGCAGTTCTGAATCAGAAATATGCCCCTCCAGCTTTTAACCCAAATCAGTCTACAGACAGCACCACGGGAAACCAGCCAGAGCAAGGGCTTTCAGCTTGTACTACCTCCAATCACTATGCTGTTGTGGAAAGTGAGCATCCCTATAAACCTGCCTCTGTTACACACTATAAGGTGAGCACCATTTCTAAGTGCACGTGCTGCTTCTCAAAAGCTTGATACATGAGTTTTCTTGAGTCAGTATTTGCTATCTGAAAAACAGGCGCCATGGATGATAATTAATATTGTCCAATACAGGAGAGAGTTCCTTATATTATTGCTCTACTGTTTTCTGGACAAAACTTTCTACATCAAGTATAGTGGAAACTAGTGAAGTTTTAACCACCTAATCCAGGTATCTGCTCTAGGTCCTTAAATTTGCATAGTCTTAGATTTTTCTATTGTCATATAGAGTTTCTTTGCTCTAACTGTAGATTGTAGAAATTCAAAGTCTTTATGTATACAATATATAATCATAGATCAGACTTTCTTGCCTTAATGCTAGAACAGTGTTTTGTAAAAATACCTAAAGTCAATTTTCGTCAAGTTAACGTCCAGAGGTAGCAAACCTATAATCAAGAGTCTGAACTTGATTCCACTATTCCACTGCTTGTCCTGTGAGACAGCAAAACATCCACTGTGGAAAATGTAGTTACCATGTGATCATCCAGATGCAATAATGCTTACTTTTGTCCTAAAAGTTTATGGAGCATGTCTAAAGCCTCGGGTTTAGTGGTTACTGCATTTGAATTTCTGTAGCTATTTGCTATTGTACTGCAGGCCACATCCACAAGTGGGATTCGGCTGCTCTGTACTTTTCTGGGATTGCACAAAACAGATCTTCAGTACGTTTGTTGAAGTTTGAGTTTAGAAAAGGTGTATGAGAGTTCAAGGTCTGTAGTAGTCCGTGGTTGTTTTGTTTAATGAACCTGTACAGAGTTCTTAGAAACAATCACAAGTGGTGTCGGCACAAATACTTAATCAGAACATTAAGTTATAATACAGGATTCTAACTGAGTAAAATGTAAAGCATTTCAGGTGTACATGAATTTCAAAGAATAAATTAGGTTAATGTTAATTAATAGCATATCAAAACAGTGGTGCAGAATTATGTCATTAAATCACTTTTGTAGACTAAAGTAGAGTTGAGGTCAAATGGAATTGAAGAAATAAATGTAAAAAAAAAAAAACCCAAGAACCCCAAAAGCTTGGACATAATTAAACTGTTGCTTTGTTTTAGGTGACTTTTCCTGAATGTGTCCGGTGGATAACAATAGAGTTTGACACTCAGTGTGGCACTGCTCAGTCAGAGGATGTTCTTCGTTTACTAATTCCTGTCAGAATTGCACAGAGCCTGGGATTTGGACCAAAGCATACTTCTGTTCATGAAAACCTTAATTCATGGATAGAACTGAA
This sequence comes from Mohoua ochrocephala, assembly GCA_013398855.1. Classification (NCBI taxonomy): domain Eukaryota; kingdom Metazoa; phylum Chordata; class Aves; order Passeriformes; family Acanthizidae; genus Mohoua; species Mohoua ochrocephala. The sequence goes on from VZTA01009921.1 coordinate 5,699, forward strand.
AAAGTTCTCTGGGTCTTCCGGATGGCCTACCATGGTATTAGTATTGCCAGGTAATAAATAGATACTGATGTAATTACTAGTAATGTGAGTTACTAAAATAATTAAAGGAAGTTTGATTTTTCTGCAAAATTATCTTAGCAAACAAAGTTAAAGAAGGGTCTTTATCCAAGCTGGCAAGTTGATTATGTTTATAGTGGGTTTCTTGCTTGAAGTGTTGATCTGCTCTTCTTCCCATAGTTTTAATTCACATTTTACATATAAAGGCTGGCTTTCACGTATACTTATGTAAAAGAAACATACAAAAAGAAGAGGAATATATTATTTATTTAATTTATCCTTTTGCTTCTTTAAGGGAATGAAGCTCTTTTTTCTCTGGAGACTGCATCAGACTATGTGAAAGATGAAAAAGCTTGTTTTTATGGTTTCAAATGTTACGCAATTGGATATGAATTTAGTCCAGGATCTGATGAGGTAAGGAAAAAGTGAGATAGTTATAATTTCTGCACCTAATAAATCTCTCCTATAAGGCTATTTTTTGAGGATAAAAATATTTGTATTTCCACTTTTAACTAAGTGACATTGGCAAAATAATTTTAGATTAATTTTATAGAAGTTCTAACATTTTTTGTTAAAGACATTATTCATTTGGAATGGCTTTTTGCTTTGTGGCAGTCTACAAATACATAGTGTGGTTTTATCTTGTATGTCAGTGGGATGTAAGATTTCCTGAAATTCTCACCTACTCTTGCATCAGAGATCCAAAGGTTTGGGGCTTTCAGTGATTAGTATTTTACTGTCACTGCCAATTCAATGACATACTTGCATTATTTTTCCACTCACTTACGCAAGAACTCTCAGACTCCTTGGAAATGCTGTGCACATTTAGGCTACCTCAGATTTTACCCAATGGTCTCCTCATTTTGCCTTTAAGGACATGAGTCATTTCCACCATTGATTATTGCAAAGGGAAGATTAAATTTCTTGTCCTTGACCCAATGCTTTCTTTTGGCTTATTTTGATGAATTAGTGAAAACACTTAATATGTTTTATGATAAATCCAAAAAATTAGTCTTCCCTTACCCTGGGAATCTTTGGGCCTGTCGCTTCATGTGGATTTCACGAGGTGTGCATCTTGCTTACACTACAACCCTCACAGATTTACCTCATCTTATTCCCGGATTTTGCTCAAGCTAAATCATGTCTTCAGGTTTTTAGAATGTCAAGTTCTTTGGAATTTCTTTATATATCAGATAGAAAACATACCATAAGATTATGAGCTATGGTGGTCTCACTGGCTTTCAGCAAAATCAGATTTATAATTCCTACAGAAGATCTAATTAGTCTGTGTTTGAATAAAAATAAGTTTTGCTGAAGCAAAAAAACCCATGTAGATTGACATGTCCTTCATTTTCTTTAAAGCATTTACAAACAAAGCTGCTGGCATGTTTTGAACACTCAGTGCTAAAACATGCTAGCCAATACCTTAAGTCTATCATCTAAAGAAAAGTTTTAAGTAATTGTTTTCAAACATACCTTTCTATTCTAAAAAGTTTGGTACACTGTCCTATGTCACAGCAAAACATAGCAGTAGCTCTATGACAAGAAATACATTGCTGAGAAGGTTCACACTGGGACACATAATATTTCTTAAGATAAAACATTGTCAGAGAAACATATTTATTGTCCTATTTTCTGAGGCACTACTTTTGTTTTAATTTTTTTTTAATTTGAAGGGTATTATTCAGCTGGAGAAAGAACTGGCAAATTTAGGAGGATCATGTGCAGCAGCTTTGATGAAGAAAGATTTAGCGCTTCCTATTGGTAAGAACATACTTCATTATTTCATCATTGTCCATGTTTTCTGAATTAATAGTACATTCAAAGCTTATTGTTGCTTTTAATTAGAGATAATACAAAATTGATCTTCAAACTGAATGACTCAAACAAGATTGGTGGTATTTTCTGCTTACTTTTCCCTTTATGTGCATGTGGGGAGGAGGGAGACCTGGTCATTTAAATTTGAATGAACTCACCCCATCCACAGGTAGTGTATCACTGTATGAACTGAGTCCCACAGTTTCCTTGTGGTACTTCATAAATGTGCAGGTATTATCTCTGTATTTCTCTTTCACTGTTTTTTCTCCTCTCACTCCCCACCTCTCTGAATAAAAAAATTCCTGCAGCATTGAATTGCAAAATTTGAAGTTACTGGTTTAAAATTGAAAGTGACCATTGCATCTGTAGACCTTATAGCTAAAAATACTTCTACTACAGCTTTTTTTGCAATTAGAAATTACATGCTTTTACAGCAGATGCAGCAAATAAAGGTTTATAGTAACCCAGTTGCAATTTAAAATGTAAGGAAAAATGAGTTTATGAAAATTAATAGATACGGAGATTGAATTAGAACTTCTAATGATGCAGCCATATTATGTGTAGTATAATTTCTCTTAAATAGCATCAGTATGTAGGAAAATCAGGCTCATAATATATAATAGGATATCTTTTTGATGGTTTTAATTTAGGAGTACAAATGAGAGTTCAGATATTGTTACAGTGGAAGCATAGATTAATGAGCAGAAGAGCACTGATCAGTGTGGAGTTTTAATCCCAAAAGCTACTTTGTACTTTTTAACCCAGTATTTTGCTTATGTATTTGGATCGTGTACAAATTTCTTACTTTATGTTGTAAGCAGGCACCTCAGTTGCACTGGTAGATCTGTATTTCACTCTCCAAAGTACAGGCAATTCTGCAGGTTAAATAGTGCCCTCATCTCTTTTCCCCCAAACTCCTTAGTTTTCTTGACTTCCACAACACTCATTTATTTTGCTGTTCTTCTATGCAACAACAAGAAAAGATGAAATTGAAATCCTTCTAACTTAATCTCCCATATTTTATACTACTTTGTACTTCTCTCTAGGGAGCTTTTTTTGCTTGCTCTGTTTAAATGCCTAAAACAAGAAGGGAAAGTAGATGATACATAGATTGAGTTTATGCTGTCACATGGAAATCTGAAGTAAAATATGCAGTTAAGTTACCTTCTTTGAGAGTTACACCCAAATACTGTTTGGGTTACCACGTTCAAAAGGTTGTTCTTCCTTCTTGCCAGTTCAAGACTTAAATATAAGATACTTCTTCCCAAGAGAGAGATCCTGGTCTACGACCAAGATCAGACTTAAACAGCAGTGTGAAATTGGTTGATGTATTTAACATTATTACATTCTTAATGGTATCAAATTTGGTAGATGGTAGAGGGCCGTTTTTAGATGTCTTTATTTCATTGAATTTTAAAAATGCCTTGAGACTTTAATTTTCTTACTTCTCTTTCTTCTATCTAGTAGAATTGCCTGACATGTTTTTAAAAGAGAGTGGGAATATGGTAACCTTATCTGTTTTACTCTTATGTTAAAAGACTATGTTTGGCAATTCTGGTCACCCTGGAATCAGACTTTTGAGTTGTATTTGTGAGGAAGAAATACTGTGTAATAGTATGTATTTGAGTTTTGGGTTTTAGGAGGAATCATAATTTACAAAATTGTACAGAGTTTGTCAGATTTTCAAATAGTTTTACGAAGGTAAGCTCTTAAAAGGGAGCAGCTGTTGCATACTTATAGGTACTGCTTCCCAGAAACCATCGTGACGTCCCAAAATCTTTCTGAAAGTATCTAGTCACATCCAAAAACTTGCCATGTGTGCTATCTTGGAGATAAAAAGATAAGCACCAAATTTTTGTGCTGTGTAACTTAGGTTGTTTATTTGTGTGTGCACTGAACTACACAATACTGCATGTTTACTATGTTGTTTGGAAATACTAAAATTTCAGCTGCTGATTGAACAGTATGACACATCATTACACAAACTTGAAATTTGTAATATAAGAGGCTTTGCAAAACAATTGAATTTCAAGTTCTGTAAAATGTAGGTAAGTGTCAATATAACTGTTACATTTTTCCAGCAGGTAGTGAGTTTGAAGAGGATCTTGAGATACTTGAAGAGGCTGCCTTACAGGTACGCTGCAGCTTTTTATCCATTGCAATGTACTTAAGCACGTAATTGCCTTGAAACTTTTTGACTGCTACAGAAGAAAATAATTTGTAATAATTTATAATAGAATGGAATCCAGTTTGTTGTTTGTTTAAGAAAATCATGCAGAATTTTAATATTTACATTAAATCATATTTTGTAATGAGTGTGCTTGGAAAAAAATGCATACAATGTCACACAGAATGTTAGATGACCAAGTATTTCAAATATCTGTTTGGCTGAAGTTGCACTATTTAGCAAGTTTTAAATGTTACCAAAATCAGTCTTTTACATGTCTTTGTAATTAGAGAAATAAAATCACTTTTTCAGCGGAACAATGATGTTAATCAAGTCCCAAATATTGTGATTGTAGTTGTTCTGGCTTGCTCATGGCCTTTTGTTGAGTGCAATGGGAGCTAATGCTGAATTTCCCTCAACTCGAGGTCATTTAACGTCTTTTGGCATAAGTTATTGTTTAATAGACTGAGATGACTTTTTTTAAAGCTTTTATCAAGGTAAAGTTTCTTCTTCTCCTTGAATGGTTTTCAGTGCCCAAAATGTCTGTACCAATTGCGTCGTGTTTTGGGAAAGTGTCAACATGTTACTGAAAAGGTGTTCTATGTCTCTCTCTTTTCACTCTGACCTCTGCCGAAAAAAAAAGGTGTGCAAATCTCACTCAGGCATTCTTGGGAAAGGCTTGGCACTATCTCACTCACCAACCATTTTGGAAGCTCTCGAAGGAAGTCTTCCACTGCAGGTACAAAGCAATGAGCAGTCGTTTCTGGAGGATTTCATTGCTTGTGTACCAGGATCAAGTGGAGGACGACTCGCAAGGTAAAACTGCACCATTGCTTGTCTATTTAACTGGCTATGGAACTGTCACTGTTGATTTAAATATTAGTTAAATAAAACTATTTGGCTATATTGTCTCCATTAATACATTAGTTAAAAACATGTAGGCATTCAGATGTTCTGTGTCCTTTCTTACCACTGTGCCACATTTGTACAGAGTAAGAATTTGTCTTTTGGGGGCTGCAAGAGATTTTAATGTTAGGTGGTTTTCTTTGCTGTAGGTGGCTTCAGCCAGATTCATATGCTGATCCTCAAAAAACATCATTGATTTTGAATAAGGATGACATTCGATGTGGTTGGCCAACTGTTATTACGGTACAAACAAAAGACCAGTATGGGGATGTTGTTCATGTTCCTAATATGAAGGTAATTATTGTAATCTTGGCAACTGTTCTGCTTCATCTTGCTGTCTTTTAGTTTTTATTGTAGGTGTTCCACAGAATACTCTTGTATAGGACAGAAGGTGACATTCATAAATTCATTGTAGTCAGACTTCCTTACCTCTAAATCCACAAAACTACCAAATTCTGTATTATGCCAGCACCATTTCATGCAATTCATAACTTGTCTGTAATGAACTACACATGTGTAGTTGCATAAATAATCAATCATAAGTGAGGTTTGATGGTGATGATGTGTTAAGGTGACAAGAATCCATTTTTTAATTTGTAAGCCAGGAAAGAGTATTATAAACCACAGACTTTGTGATGGAAAAAAAGAAGCAGAAGCACATTGATGGACCATCTTACAGATACTTTATTTTAGACTAGAACAATATTCTTCCCTTTTCTGTTTCTAATACTTGGAAGTTCCTATAGTCCTTGCAATTAATAACTGGCAAGGACTGGTGTTCCTGTGTTTGCCTTCAGCCTCTTCAGTTAACCACTGTTTTTCAGTGCTGGAAAGGAGGTGTTCTTGACAGCCTCAGGTAGAGTTAGAAGAACTTTGCACATTTTGGGGTAAAACTTATGTGGAATGTATAAAAGTGGGCTGCATGATTTGAAGTAGTAAAGCAATGCAAACAAAACAAACACAAAATGGTTTTCATGTAGTTCTAATAAATTAGGTTACTTCTGTGTTTTAAAGCCCACTACTACTGTGGAGTAGTTGGTTTTGTTCAAGTCTAAATGTAGATGAAATACCTTTTACAGAGGCATGATGCCTGTGATAAAAGCTCTCAAATCTATTCTTTGTATATGATGCAGTAGTTGAGAGTTTTCTTGCAGTGAACTGTAAACCTAGTAATGAACAGCAGTTCTACAACAGTAACACAAGAATCAGCTTAGTCACAAACACTGCTTGAGTGAAAGTTGTATGTATGATTACTGACTTAAATTAGTGACAGAACAAGTAGAAAACTCTTAGTGATTTTACCCTATCAATCAGGAAAAGGATATGTCAAAATAATATCAAAATTATTGCTGGTTTTATTATTTAATTGCTGTTCACAAATGTGTTAAAGTGACAAAAATCTTAATTTATCATTCTTCTGGACTTAATCAGTGTGCAATGCAGTGATGTAACTTTTGGTAAATTAAGTCAAATTTTGATAAAACGGTGTGTGAAAACTGCAGTATTTAAACATCTGCACTTTACTGCAGATTTAGGATGAGTAACACATAAACTTATTTTCCAGGTTGTCTGTCTGTCAGAAAATTGTGTGCAGCTGTTACCTGCACTAATGGAGATCCGTGGTACCTCTGGGGGAAAAAGTCAGTTAAAACATGTATTGAAGAGCACAGTATAAACGTACAGTGCTGGTGTGAGGTGGCAGAGTCAGCCAGGATCCAGTCTGGCCATTGCTGATCCAGATCTAGTGGCCATGATGATTGACTCTGAAATCTGTGCATTCACTTGGAAGGCTCCCTTTCTACTTCATTGCAATTTTCTGTTGTGGGAAAACTTCCCTAGGCATGCCAGACTGTGTGCTGCTTCTCTGGGGCTGGCAGAACTGACACCAGCCCGTGCTGATGGTGTGCCGAGTCAGTGGGGTGCTTCTCCCCTGTAGATTGACATTTTTCCAAGGTGCTCTGCTTGGCTTGGCAGATAAAGTGTAGAGACATTGGGTTTTGACACAGCTGGATTTACAGTACTCTAAGCACTTTGTCACTGTACTGCATCAAATTTGAAAGAATGCGTGTGTGTTTTCTCACTAAATCACGTTCCTTCTTCCACATGTTATTACAGGTAGAAGTCAAAGCTATTCCTGTTTCTCAGAAAAAAACATCTTTGCAACAAGAACAAGTTAAAAAAGTGCAGCGGATACCAGGGAGTCCTGCAACAGCTGTTTCCCCTAGCAGTGATATGACCTTTGGAGGACTTCCTTCACCAAAGCTTGATTCCTCCTATGAGCCCATGATAGTAAAAGAAGCTCGGTATATTGCTATTACAATGATGAAGGTAAGTTACTGCAATTTTAGCAGTATAACTGTAGAATTCAGCATTCAAAGTGTGTAAAGGTGTGCAACAGAGAAGGAAAAATGTATATTTACTTTTGGTCACAGTCTGAAAATATATTCAATGCAAATTACTCTGATTACATATTAGTTCAGCAATAAACTAAATACGTCAAAAGGGCCAATTGCCTAAACTCTAAAGCAGTTGGACTGGATTAGCATAGAAAAGAAAAGTTGTCTTTGATTTTGATTAGACAGATTAACAGTTTAGTCTGAGTCACTTAGGAGAAATAAAAACAGATATTGAAATGGTGAAGGGAAAGTTAAACCATTATATTTATATGGAGTTGGAGTGTTGCAGTGAATGCATATTTAAAACTAGAACAGGTAAACATCGGAAAAGATAAGAGCTCAGTATAGTAAGAAAAGTCATACAAATGATTTGTATATCAATGCATATGTATTAAGCAGCATCTGATGAAATGAGCCACTGTTAAATGGATCAGCTCAGACACTTCTCCAGGAACAGTTTTTAAAGAAGTGAAAACTGAGCATCTAGTGTTGATTTGACTGAGAATATTATAGCACATGCAGTAAATTTACATATGTGTACCATACTGACCCAGTTAAGAGATGTGACATGATGTGTGCAGCTAACAGTTGCACAGCTTAATGAGACAGGATTAGCCATGAGGATAGAGAAGGATAATACTTAGTATAATCAGTATAGATTTGTTGAGGGGGCAGAACCAGCAAACTAGCACCTTTTAGAGGGTACAGGGGGTTTTTTGCAAAGGATAGTGCTGCAGTACCTGTGTGTAAATAGTGCAACTGGGTACTGAATAGTGTCTTAATAGATCAATGAAAGAACTATTAAATCAATGTAGTGTACAACAAATGGTTTAAGAACTTGCTAAATCATCTGCATATCAAGGTGTGATTTTGGCTTTATTTGGGCTACTGCAAACATCACTTCTTGGTTTGATGCTACTTGCTTCTTTTAAAAGTGACTTGAGGAGAGGCAGAAATACATTATTTATTCCAAGTTAGGACTTAGATGATATTTCTGATAGCCACTGTCCACAGATAACCTGCTGCTTCTTTTCCAGTGATTGGTGTCAAATCTGCTCACACGACTGTTAGAGTGGTACATCTCATAATGCATGAGATGCTCTGGGGTAGGTGATGGTGGTACAAGTGTAGGGTGTCCAAAAACTCTTTTGTATATTTGATAGAGTGAGGAATGCTTAATATCAGCTAGTTAATATGTAATCATTTTTAAATTGAAATGAGGCTAAGGGAAAATGAAAATGGAAGGATTCATTTAAAATCCTCTTAGTAGATAATAACAGTATGAATCTTCATAAAGATAAAAGTATGAAGTCAAAGACACCAAGGTTAAATTAAAAAAGCATCTCTCTTATTGAAACATGCTTGATTTCCATATTTAGTGCTTTTCCAGAGAATCTTCCCAAGGCTCCTTTCAAGTTCAGTCCTTTCCACCCAAAGCTTTATGAACTGAAGACATTGTAAATATTCTGTTTTATTTCCCTGCCTGCATTATTAAGCACACTCATTTCAGTGTAAAATGCAAATGTCCCCTGATATTTTCATTTTATATGAGCCTGCACATTGCATCAGTACTTGATACAAACACCTAAATATGATTATGAAATCTAGTTTCCCCCTTCATAAAAATATATAGAATAAATTATGACATGTTTGAGGGACTGATACCCAAAACCTGTATCCTTATATAGGGACCCAAAATGGCTGATCTGCATATATGTTCAAATGTTCTTATCCCACCTTTTGTTGGTTTTGGCTTAACAAAGGTGGGACTTTGTTAACTCAGCAACTACTGCAGCCCAGAGAGATTCTTGCTGAGGGACTTTGTGCACTTCTAGGACTGCCACTGCTTACTTACGGGGCTTTTCAGAGCAGTGATTTCGCAAGACACTATGGAAGTGAACCAGGTCTTTTTTGTAGTGGAAATCTATGGAAGTATCACCTCATTATTGAGGGAATTTTGTCTTCACTTGGAGTTTAAAGAAAAAGGATCTGAAATTTCATAGATAAATCCCCTGGGCTGGTTTGCAGGTTTGACCTGCAACATATTTGCTTTCTTATCTTCACACGGTCTTCAGTGCATTGCCTGGATTCAAAAGGGTTTTGTGCAAGTCAGATTTGAAGAGACTGAAAGACTTAACAAGGTTTTTGTTAGCAGTAGCAATCTTTCTTATCTAAATAACGGCTGTTTAATGAGACAGTGAAGATACTCTTTCATGTGTGCATATATATTTCTGTGGTTTGAAATTTGTTTCTGATTCCCTGATCAATGCTTCTGGGGTGTGTAAAGTTAAATTGGCGCGTTCTTTAAGAAAATGCTCTGCTTTCTTTTATTCAAGACAGTGGTATAACTGATAACTGTTGGTTTTATGTTTGAATTTAATCTGTTTATAGGCATACGAAAATTATTCTTTTGAAGAACTACGCTTTGCTTCACCAACACCAAAGAGGTAAACATTAAAAAATTTGTTTTGTATAGGGACTTTAATTAATGTGTCTTGACACTTCTGCTTACACCCAGACTCCCAAATGTGACTGATAGGTAATCGTGTCTGAAGGTAGGAACACAAAAGTCAAGTATTATGTTTTCTTACATGTAGCAATTTTATTTAAAATCTTTTTTTCTTAATTGTTCTGATGTTGTTTCCTTATTTGTATTAGCTACTCTCTGAATGTGTTCTTTTATCATTTGCTATAAAGAAATGTGGCATAGAGGATTATATTTTCATAGTAAATAAGAGGAGGGTTAGTACATTGGAAAGGGAAAAATTGTATTTAGATGATCTGCTAGAAAAAAGAGTAGTTTCCAAACTAAACATTATACTAATCATTGTATATAAAACATATATGATGTCCAAGAAGACAATAACTGTTTAATGATTTTAATTGTTTTGTTTATGCCTAGACCCAGTGAAAACATGTTGATCAGAGTCAATAATGATGGTACATACTGTGCGAACTGGACTCCTGGAGCTGTTGGTCTCTATACCATTCATGTTACTATAGATGGCATTGAAATAGGTACTTAATTTTCACTGTATTTAAGCATAAATTTATATTATATCCATTTTGTATGCTGACACATTTATGTCTTGGTGCTCATAAGATTTAATGTTACTGTTCATAGCAAAACTCAGCAGCCAAGTTTTCATTCAGAAGCCTTCCAGCTAAAACACTCTTCTTTTTCAGAAGAAAAAAACACCGCAGATGGTCTCACATGGAAATAGGAATATATGTTGCAAATCGTGTATTTATAATGTGGTTAGACTACCAGATTAACAGATTCTCCTATTTTCAACTCTCAGTGTTGAAAGAAGAATGTCTTGTTTCAGCTGAGAGTGACAGAAATGTAGTTAAAGGGAAAAAAAACCCAGCCCAACACTGAAGAACCTAAGGAAAGGCGAAATTGTTCCTGATGATACTGGAATATATACTGTCATTTGTTCTGGAAAATTGAGATGTGGTCTTAACTGAGACTCTATCTGAACTCTTAATTATTTGTACTAATTTTTAAATGCTTGTGGTTCATTCCTTGCGGGAAATCTTTTAGTTATCTTGCCAGTCTTGGGGACTGCACTATGAGATACTACAGCATGTGGTGGAAAGAGTGCCCTTCCACAAAGCACTCTGTATCTCGAATGCTCTCATGTTAGCCTTACTGGTGATACGGTGAAGACAGTAGTAGAAACACTGAAAGTGTTGTAGCTGGACCCACATCTGATAAGAGGGTTTGGGTGAGTTCACGAGCACCAGCAGTTCCTCTTTCCCAATACTGCCCAGCACCTTTAGTAAACAACACACAGTGATACTCATAAATACAAGTACACATAATTGACATAGAAATGGAATGGGATTTGATGTTGTGTTAACTACAGAAAGTAAGATGTATAAAATACTATTAATGGTTATCTCTGTTCCTCAAACAGGAACATTTGCCTTCGTAGGAGCCTGCAGTGCACTCAGTTGTATTCTTTCCAGTGTGTAATCTCTGAAGCAAACTTTACACTGTAGTGTAAATCAGCTGCTGTTATATTTTTACACAGGTTCTTCTACCATTCTCAATCATTGTAGAGGGTAAACTTTTAGAAATTATAAATATAACTGTTAACCTTCACTGTTAAACAGGTACGAGTATACACTTATACTTACCTATGCCATTTTTCTGCAATGGAACTTTCTGGCTCAATCATTATATTAGACTATGCCCTCTGAAGCTTTCATTTACCTGTGCTTGACCCATAATTCTGTCAATTTTTGACTGCTCAAGTACTGGTAATAGTTTCTCTTTGTTTCAAACCTTTTATGTTCTTGATGCTTGTAGATTCCTTCTATTACTGCCATGCTTGTTTAAAGGGATGTTAGTGAAACACACAGGTTTATTGCTAGGTCTGGATGCTTCTTTTCAAGATGTTGTTTGTCAGAGGGTCACTCTGTAAAATTAAACAGTGTTTGCTGAGGCAATTTCTTTGAAGGTTATTACTCAGGGCTATATTGATCTATTACTTAAATCTTTGTGTCTTTCTTCACGTGTATTTGCATGCATTTTTCTTCACAAACAAGAATATCACTTTCCAGTGCCTTCAGGTTTTATAAAGCATTGGTAATGAAAGATGCCAATTTTTTACATTATAGGCCTCTTCTGGTTGTATAACTTGGCTTTTCGGGTTCTTATATTCATATCTCACGTGTAGCAATTAGCTTCTGTAGCAGTACAGCATTGCATAAGCTACTGCCTCTCCAGAAGCTTTCACTTGCACCTCTCAAACATTAGACTCTGTGTTGACCATTCCTTGAAACGTAACCCTACAGACACTATTAGGATACAGAATTACCTGGTAGTGCTTTGTACATACACCGTGACAGATATCTAATTAACAGCATGAAACTACATCTCTGTAAATTTCCACATATGAAAATAAAAATGTTCAAAAATTAATACCTTGCACCATGAAGCAACTGCAAGTGTTGATTTTGGCAGACAGATAAGTAAGTGGTTATTTTGTTTACTCTGAGATGTAGCACAGATAAACTGTAGTTACTGTTTAACTGAAATATCCCCTTGTAATTATTTTTTTTAAATTTAGTCTTTGTTTGCTTATAGATGCTGGACTAGAAGTGAAAGTAAAAGATCCTCCAAAAGGAATGATACCTCCTGGAACCCAACTTATTAAACCAAAAGCAGAGCCTCAGCCAAACAAGGTTTGGAGAACTGAAAAAAACCCCAAAACAGATAGTTATGTTTGGGTGGGATTTTATTATTGTTTAATATATATTTTATCATATAATAGTGCTGCAGACTTAAGGACATTGGCAGATCACTTTAATGTTCTCAATGGAATGAAATTAACGTACTGGATAAAATGAAACAAATTAATTTCCTTTTCTTTTCTGTATGTGAATTCATAAGACTGTTAGAAGCTCTGCAGAAACTGCCTTTGCCTTGGCTTGTCACACAAACATTGCACAGCTATTATTAAAGCCACAGACAAAATTTTGCACTATTATTAGTTGTTTTTCTTTGTATATTGTACTCTGAAATTAATTGTGCACAAAATTTTATAAAGATTTTGTTTGTTTTTTCATAAGCATCTTCAGTCAATATAAAATCCATAACCAGTTTCGTTAGTGATATTTTCCTTTCTTAGAATGGCATGATTATGTTTTTTAAAGGTATCCTTTCTGTAGCTTTTGACATCCCCATTTCATCTTATCATTCCACCCTGAAGGACTAAAGGAGACACAATAAAGCAAGTAAGCTGAAATGGGCGGCAGTGGTATAAGGAAAATGCCCAGATGAGGGAACTGCCTTGCACTTCTGCTCAGATGCAGAGGAAGTGATATTAAATGAGGTGCTGAATTTTTTTTTTTGTGGAATAAACCTGTATTAAAAGATGTGGAATTCTGAAATACCACCAGGTTGTCTTTCCCTGTTTTACTGAAATTGGGAAGGTGGTTAAAAAATACATGGTTACAATAAGGATCGGGTTTTTGACAACTTCTTACCTATGTAGTGCATACTAATTTATTTTTTTCTAGATTTCAGGATAATCCAGAGACAGTAACTTTTTTGGCTAGTTCCCCAGTCCTTAAAATGCATCCAGCATCTGCTTCTACCACCACCAAGATTCTTTTTCCCTGCAGCCATGCCTCAAAATAAAAATAATAAATGTACTTTTAGTTTTAATGCAACATTTTATCCCCCACTGAGTGTCTCTTTTTATTTTCTTCCCAAGAAGCTTCTTTTAGACTTTCTCCCTTCTCTTGGAAGGAAGACTTCCTGATTAGTTCATTGTCTTAGTTAGAACTCCCAATTCCTACTGAGAGAGATTTATCTCGCGCAAGTTAATGGTACCTCCACCCACACTGATCATCATATGTGTTGTTTTGCCATCCCCAAGTTGAGAGAATCTGGTTTGATATGAGATAAATTGCTGAACAGAAGTTCTGCTTTTCTTTTCAGTTATTACAGTGGAAATTGGGGTGACTTGTTCATACAATAACTCCGTGTTGTCAAGGAACAGTCTTCGTGACAGTTAAAAGTACTTGACAAAAGTCAGTCCTCCGGTGTTCTGAGACGATATGTAGTGTTTAATCCTCTCTCTGAGTTGTTCTACTTGCATGTCTCATTTCTTGTCCCAAGTTGTAGTCTCTTTGAAAAAGGAGCCATCTTTGTCCTGTACATAGTGTCTGTAGAGCCTGCTGAGAAATTTAACTAGACCTTTCATGGTAAATCATTTAATCAGTCATCTTTCTTCTGTGTCATAATAAATCACATAACAAATCAGGATAATTCTTTGTGTATCATAAGCAGTATTGTAAGTAATACAGGAAGGTAATAATTGTCCTGTGCTCCATGTTTCTGAAGTTAAGAATGTAGATTAGACATGTATCAGTCAGAGACAGTCCAATATACCAAATCATGTTTTGCTGAGAAAAAGGGCTTAGTTGAGCTCTAAATGCTTCTTCATCATCTTTGTCAGCCTGAAATTTCAGACAGTTATAACCAAAGGACACTAACAGTGCATTCTCAGTGGTCATTTGTTCTCAACTAGAAACACCAAAGTATTTTTATTGAGGCACTGGAATATTCCAGTTTTGTAGCCAAACCTTACTTGAATTGCAAGGTGAAAATGGGTACTGTATTATGATTTTGTGTGTATTCTTCCTTCTCTATTATTTGAAGTCAAATGAAAAATCTGAAGGAGACCGTGACAGTGATCTGTATTCAACCTGGGGTATATGACCCGTAAGAATTGCTGCCTCCTTATTAGGTGCGAAGCTTAAATTAACTAACTTGCAGGAAACTTCATTCCACATCCTATTGAGGAAAACATGATTTTTCAAGCTATGTAATGTAATTCAAGGTAGTTGGAGCCAACTAGAAGAAAACTCTCCTAATTTAGCTGAATTTGAAGGTGCAAGACTGGTACCAGAATGATTGGTCATTAACATGCTTTCATGATTTTTGGTGTCCTGACACAAGTAGCTAGCATTGATTGCAAAACCAAAAAACAACCACCAAACCCAAAAGCTGTGGCCTGGGAGTGTTTTTTTTCATCCCTTCGTACAAGGCTTCATCCCTTCATTGTTAAGGTTGCTTTATCCTGTACAACACCCCTTTCTTTTGTGTGAGGTGTACCTCTTTACAGATTTGTCAGATGAGAAAGCACAGCAACACAGCTCTTGAAATCTGCTGCGCACTGTAGGGGTGATGTACATCCTAATTGCTAAGCCCTTCTGCCTCAGCACTTCTTTAGTTGGAATCCAGTTTGTGTGTGTTCCATGGAAGAACTGGCTACGCAGGTATTACAGGACAGAGTTACAAAACCTTTGTGCTGTACAGAAGTATTCCAAGCAAAGAGGTGCTATATCAGAAAGAAGACACAGACCATGAAGTTTTTTATCATGGTCAGAAACGAGCATAAGAGAACTCCTAATCTGTTTTTTATTGTATTGTCTGTCAGTGGATCTGATCCTTAAGCAGTTCCTAGTTACAGGTTGAAGTTTTTTATTAACTAGTTAGGTTAGCTATTGCAAAAGGGGAAAAGGCTCTTTCCAGGCCTGTGCATACTCAAAATCTTGAAAGTGAGTTTTTCCTCTAAATTAAAGTTTTTAATCCAAGTTCTACCAAACTGCCATAATGATTTTCTGAAGTAACATGATGCAGGGACCCCTAATTTGCAAGACTTTGTTTTTGGCATGTCTGTGTTTAGAATGCTGTCAGCAGTGATGCAGCTTTATACTTGTACAAGGATCTGGAAAGTCTTAGTTTTGTATGTCGTGAGAATGTCAGTATTAGGAGTAAGAGGACTGCTAATAAGCAAAACCGTGCACATTTTGGAGTGATTTATGTGTGAAATCCTTTACATGCTTCTGGTTTTGGGGTTTTGTTGGTTTTGTATTTTGTTTTTTAAATTAGCCTCAGAGTAAATACCATTTCTTAAATAATTTCTTTAGGGAAGAAAGATGTCATGCACTTAGCTGTTACCTTTCATTATGTATCACTGAGTTTATTCCTTACATATCATTCTGTGCTTTATGTTAAGCTATAGATTAAATCCATACTTCCATCCATCACTTTTACCTGTGGAGTTTGAAAATAACCTTCCAAGAAAATTGTTTTATACCATATGCATAGAATATATGCATCTCTGGTTTTAAGAGACTAATAGGATGGCTTACTTTTGTTCTCTGTGGGACAGGTGCCTGGTAATGTTTGAATGGCAAAAAAAGTGATAGTGAATAACAAGTGGGAGATTTTGGGGTGCTGTAGTAAGTCCAGTGAATAGCAAGGAGCCTCTGCTCTAACTATCCTGTGAAAAAAAGAGAAACTGTTGAAATAGCTATTTGAAAGATAAAGAAGTAGAAAGATCATTTTATTTTAAAATGGCTAGTTAAACTCTTGAGCTAAGGAAGATATCCAAATTTTGGTCAAAAAGCTGACTAAAGAGAATACTACAGTAGCACAACTGAGAAATGGTAATCCCAGGCTGATCAGTTAGGAGAAGTGAATAAATTTGAAAATGCAAATCCAGTGAAGTTTTCAGCAGTGAATAAAATGTGTGTGTTAAAAAAATCAGAAGCTTGTATTATTGTAGGGTGTAACAGAAATATTTCCAAGTCAATGCATGCTTACATTATGTTTTTTTGGAACATTATACTTTTATTGATTATAGTAAAAAAGTAAAGTTATACACACCAGCCATGGGAAACTAGCAACAAACTGTAACTCTTGAGACTGCTGTCTTGTCACTGGCGTTTCAGAATCTGTTAAGCCTATTTCTTTTTACTCTGAGAGCTCTGTTCCAATTTTTTTTTTCTTCCTTACTGTCTTCCTTTGCTTCTCTTAGGTTCGCAAATTTGTGGCCAAGGACAGTGCAGGGCTTCGTATCCGTAGCCACCCTTCCCTTCAGAGTGAGCAAATAGGCATAGTGAAAGTCAATGGATCCATCACTTTCATTGACGAGGTAATCAATAAGACATTTCTATTGAAAATTGGGCTAAGATGTAAAGGTAACTCATGCAAATAATGGGGTTTTTTCCATGTTTAGGTGTTGACATATACAACTTCAGACCATAAGTTGCAAAAATCTAAATTTACTAATTTAGTTTTTCAAGCTGTCATTTCCTTTTAATTTACTTACTTCAAAACCTCTGTAACGAACATTTGAGACTGATACAAGGAGAGAAAATTCCTAGAGTTCATCTTACCATACTACCTCTTTAAGATTTAGCTTTTCACTACTTACTGTTTCAACTCTACACAAAAATTCAGATGTAGGTGTTCTTTTCATTACATCTTTCACTTACAGATCTGAAAGATCACTACTAGTGTGTTAGACTACTATGCATGTATTTTTCTTACAATATAACTTCATATACTAAGAATATTTTTGAAATTTACTAAGTCATACCAGGAAAAAAAAAAAATGGGAAAAATGGGAAGTGGGGAATTTATGAAGCTTATGAAGGCTTGACTTTCTTTCCTCTTTTATTTCAAAGCAATTCTTATTACTGCATGATCCGTTTTAAATTTGTCTTCACACCTTGACTTATAAAAAGATATGCTTCTCATTGCTTTGGAATTCTGATTTTGTCAATATTCCTCTTTACTTACGTTGTATCAGCATTGTAAGGATCATTGCTTCTTTGCTGCTATTGTCTGCCTGAATTCTGTTAATCCTTGCTAGCTACAGAACAGTTACAGGAGGGCATGGCTCCTTCTTGTTGCTTGTTTCCCATAGATCCACAATGATGATGGTGTTTGGCTGAGGCTGAACGATGAAACAATAAAGAAGTAT
>VZTA01009921.1:23378-33975 GCA_013398855.1 Mohoua ochrocephala
TCTGTCTTTTAACCAACATCTTGGCAAGAGCCTTCTGGTACCTGTTGACGTAAGTAAAAGGTGCCTTTGAAAAATATCCAAAAGTACACTCTATCCTCATTACAAGACTTTCTTTAATTAAGGCTGCACAAAGTCCTGAGGTAAACGATATTTTAATTATCAAATACAACGTTGTACGTGTTTGCATTTTGGAGGGCTGTTGTGTAATGAGGGTGGAGTGTAGAAAGGTACGAGGCTTTTTATGTTGAAGCCTCTTCTCCTAGGAGAGAAACAGAAGTGCAGGGACTGCTATAATAAAAGCAGAATAGTATTAGATTGTGGTCTGCACCAGGTGTTTTTTATGCCAGATAGCACTGTCTGTGAAGTGGTCCACTGGTGCCATGATTTCAGAAGAGGCTTGCAGCCGACAGTGAATCAATGTAATTGATGCTTTTTAAAAAAAACCAACCAACCAAACAAGCAAAAAATTTCTGTAGTCTCTGGGTTTTATGGATGTTTTTTGTGAGTTTGACACCTGAATCCTTAATTTATCACTTCATTAGCTAATCAAAGAATCCCAGAGCTTCAAGACAAATACTGAATTTATAGTAGAGTAAACTTAATTTATTTGAGTAACTTTAACGGTGATCGTCATCACTACAGTTTAAAGGTTACACCTTTTCTGGAAACCAGATAGACTTATTTGAAAAATGTAGAAGACAAAAAGGGAAAACTGTATTAGCCAAACCAGTGTTTCTCAAAAGATTCATGGAAGTGCAGGCCTTTCTGGCTCATCTGTTTTCGTGCATTCCCCAAAGTGGGCAGTACCTTGTTTTCTTCTGGGCAAGATGTGAGAATCAGATCTAATTGCAAGTACTGCTATTTAGATTTGATTTTTCGTCTTATCTGAGTGAGCTGCTGCTGCAGTTGAAGATAGTTGAGAAGTATTTCATTAAATTAAACACATGCAACCAGTTATATCATGCCGTTCATGTTTTTTGGTTGTAGAAGAAATGAGATATTCCCAGTTCCAGTGAAATTGGGCTGTTTCCTAGTAGCTAAATCTGGAAATTCTTAATTCCTTGTGGCTCTTCTGACAAACACTGTTATATGATGTGAATAGGTCTTCTTGCCTACAAATAATTTGTTGTTATATTTCTATTTGTAGATTTCTTTCAATAGAATCCTTGTTTGGGAAATTATTTTAATTTTGCCTTGGGGAAGCAAATTATTTCTGTACTCAGAAATCAGTCACTCAAATATGCCTGTCATCATAATGTTTTTCTAGTCTGTTGTAGAATATAGGAAAATGTGGAAAAAATTAAGCTTTGTTTAAAATCTCACCTGTATTTTTTGCCTTAGAAATTGGTAGCCATTAGAAAATTGCTATATTATACTTCCATAAAATATTAAAATTTCTGTGCAGTATTTGAATTTTGCCAGTTCACTGATGATAAAAGTGAATTCATCTTGACTAAGTAATTAACTTCAGTAAATATTGTATGTCTAGATGGGTATTATAGTCTGCTAGATTTCTCTTTAGTTGTATGGTTTTTTGGGTTTTTGGGTTTTTTTGTAGTTTAGCTATCTTCAATACATTTTTACTTGTTGAGGGAATATTTTTGAGCTCAGCAGTTGTCTGTGGTTAGCAAGGACTTACTGGTTGGCATATTTCATACAGCTCTGGTATACGTGTAGTTCTAGGGAAGAGCATATGCTGTGCTCCCTGAGAGAAGCCTGAAGAGAGCTGTCTGCCATGAATAACTGAGCATTCAGTGTTGATAATATAATTTTGAGAATTCAAATTTCATTTGAATAAGGTCAGGTACAATCGAATGTGAAAAACAATATTCAGTTTTCAAACGTTTCATTCTCCCTGTCTGTAAAGTTCCAATAAGATTCTATCTTGGTTTGGGGTTTTTTTAAACACTCCTGTGAATTAGTTTTGTTACCACTTTAAGACTATTAGGAGCTGTTAGATATGCTTAATTTTCTTCTAAGTAGCCAGTCACATGTCTTGACTGACACAAGTTAAAAGTCACGTGCTTTCTTAGCTTCTGCTCTATAAGTGGCAGCCAACATAGCAAAAGGCTTACAAAA
Organism: Mohoua ochrocephala; assembly: GCA_013398855.1. Classification (NCBI taxonomy): domain Eukaryota; kingdom Metazoa; phylum Chordata; class Aves; order Passeriformes; family Acanthizidae; genus Mohoua; species Mohoua ochrocephala. The sequence goes on from VZTA01009921.1 coordinate 25,458, forward strand.
GCAAGTGTTACAGCAATGAACAGTGCAGGCATGTGCAAGAAATGTGTTTTGAGCTACTTTCAGAAAAGTTTCCTTGCACAGCTCTCATTTTCAGATTTTTAAGAGGACTTAGCATGTCCTGAAGCTATTTTATTTCATTATGACAATATATAAGCAATGAAATTTGTTGGTTTGATTCATAGTAATAAGAGGGAAAAGGAAAAAAAATAGTTCTCTAACATTTTCTTTCTTAAAGGTGACAAAACATAAGTCAAGGTTCAGAGGCTGACTTTTGAATGCCTTAAGTCTTTACAACATGCTAGTGTAGCATATTCTGCTTTCTTACTACATACTTTCTTTGCACAGAGACTACTTTCTTGGTAGAAAATTTAAAAACCTTCTTTATGGTGATTACTAAGTTGAAAATATTTCAAATTATACATCTTTTTTCTCTCTGAATTGTCCATTAAAAAAAAGGGCTGTGTTTTTAAGTTGTCAAATTTGATCGATGCAGTCCTCTAGAGATGAATGAGTTATGTGGAAAAGGATGTTCGATTAATAAATGCTAAAATTTTGTTCGATTAAATTGTGATATAATTCATATCTACTCAATCCTGTTGATTTGGGTAGCTGAATGACACGATGAGTAGAATGCAGTAAAAAAATTGTTAATGTGCAAGATTTTTTGGAGCCAAGCTGTTCAACCAGTTTTGGCTTGAAAGGAAGACCGGAGAAAGTCTCTTGTGTGACTGAAAATGCAGAGGGAAAATCAAATGCCTGAGTTAGGCCATGTATTCCCTGTTCAAAAAGATCTCACATTACTTCTAGAGTCCATTTTTATTCAACTCTGTTGAGTGTGTAGACTTGTCATCTCCAGTGACATTGCTTTGTCATGTTTAAATATGCAGGCTTTTTATAATCAATCCCTTAAGTAAATAAAATTTCTCAGTACATTTTGGAAAACATGTAAAAAATGCATTTAAAAAAAAAAAAGTTTTAGTTATTCTATTTCTTCGTTGTTTTATGGAACAGTGAACAAATGAAAAACAGTAGAGGTTCTCAGCAGTGTTAATTGTGACCTCTTCATCTTGATCTATATATTGTATCTGCATTTTATGTATATTTATTAGCATTAACTACATATTTTATGCTAAAGAAACACTGAGTATTGTGGATCTCATAAATGCACTTTCTGTATTTTTATCAAAGCTATTGTATTTAAAGATAAATGATCATAGGATGGCAGAGATCCATGGTAGTTACCAGTGTTTTATTTATTTGAGCTGTGGTCATTTACCTTCTTACAAAGTCTTCAGCTCTTCTTCTGTTGCTCTTGTCCTTTCACAAGGGACTGCTTTGCAGCCCCTGATCTGAAATTGTGCATCCAATCCACTGTAGGTAATATGAGGTTGTGAATTTAATGGATTGTGGTTTTGGATAAGCCGTTTCCATCTCTAGTAGTTTTTTTTTCCTTCTGTCTTACGGCGTTTAGGTATCTGCTTTTGAAAAAATAATTGTAAAGTTCCTTATGCGGACAGTTATTTATTCATGCTTACACACGGTACCTAGTAGAAGGGTACATGTGATACAAAGCAGTGCACACTGGGAAGAAATAGAAATTTATCTTGGTCAAGCTCTGGAACTTGTCTTTTAAAAAATCACATTTTGAGTATGTTCTTGTTACTTCATTTTAAATGAAGTAAAGTAAAATTTATAAAAAGTAAAATTTATAAGAAGGAATATTGTACACTGATGCCCAGCTACAATATTACTTTCCCAGCCACCAAAGGCAGTCAAAGATTGAGAAACTGCAGGTTTTTCAAACCATTATTGCAATGGAAGAAAGAATCAAAATTAGTACGTAGGCTCCAGTGTTTGATCACAGAACCTCAGAAAGCTGTATGTTCTGTGGAGTCACTGAAGGACATTGACAAAAGATTTCTACTGTTGTTTTAAGCATGATGGAAAGCAACTGGAGAGTAAAACTATGTTGGATCAAATGTCAAGATGGCTGTTTAAGATAAGACTTAGTTTTGAAAAATAATAACTGAGATTTTAAATACTTCCTAATGGTCTGATGATTTTTTGGTGGCAAAACAAATGAAATTTTTTTTTTTATCTCTCAAACTTGAAACTCAGTGGGAAAAGTATGAATTTCTAAAATTAATTTTATGTCTTGGAAGGTAAAGTCTTGAAGGAAAGCATTAACTAAATCTACAGATGGTAGCATAAGGAGTAAAACAAAGCTTCTGTCTAGTAGTTTCTTCAGAATGAAAACTTAGTTCTCAAATAGATGCCTGATCTATTAATCTAAACTGGTGTACAGAGTTACAGTAGCCAGGAAGTTCTCAAGCTCCCAGAGCAAAGGAGAGCTTCTAGTTTGATCTTGGTGTTTCTAAGCCAGCATGGTCCCACTTCACTGCTGTTGGTTTCCCCTGTATGTTTTATACATAGAGCTCTATGATGTAGCAAAATAGATTTTTGAAATGATACCTAAATATTTTAGTTATGGATAGTCCATGTTTCTCAGTGTAAGTCCATCAGAAAAAAGGAGATATTGCTGCAAAGTAATATAATGAGACAATTTAAGTAGGTTGGATGCCTATGAAGTATGCTCATTAGGCAAATGTAGACTTCTTTATAGTTGCCATAGTTTTATGCCAAATTGGTAAGCCTTTACTTTGCTAATCTTCCTATCTAACACCCTCCCCACCTTCCCCAGTGCCCCGGGGCTTATATCACTAGTGCATTGCTACCTCCTTCAATGCTGGGTAAAGGTACTCAATTCTAAAGAAATGCTGGTGTTTTGACAATTTCCCTGTCTTTGTCAAAATGGAAGATAATCTGTATTATTGAAGCTTGATGTTTGCAAGCAGTACCTAGTAGATTATTTGCTTCTATCATGTGATAAAAGTTTGGATTTACTTACTTTAAACGTGTTAGTGCTTTTTCCAGGAATACAGATGAGACATGCCAAGGGTGTTTTGTACTTGTTGCTGCCTGAAAGGATTTACTGCCTTAGCTACTGTTAAATTTTAATGTGGCTGCTGAGCAAGGATTTCATTTGGCTCCCGTATCAGGATGGGATAGGGGATTAGATTTTGATACTTCTGTTCATATAGATGAACTGGGTGCTTTGTCAAAAGGATTACATCATGAATATGAATATTAGTACTGCTATATATATACACATTATTCTTTCATTTGGCAGGAACAGTGAAAATTTCTTTGAAATGAGTAGAAACTAGCTTATGGAGAAAAGATGTCTTCTTTTTCATGTTTTCCAGTGACTAAAAAATTCTGTCCTCACTGCATTATGGGAGGAAAAATTAAACAGAACAGCAGTGCTTATTTCTGTAGTGTGGGCAATTGGTTATAAAATTAGTGATGTCTCTCTGGCAGCTGTATTTGGTTTATGATTGTTCATAACAAACTAGTTAAATGCATTGTATGGTTTACAAAACTAATGGAATCTTAGCAATTGTTCTCCGTATAGCACTGAAGTTTTTGGCTCCGGTAAAAAGTATGATTTTGATGTGCAAACTGGTGAAATCATTCTGTGAAGTGAACTGCTTTCAGCAACAGTGAGCTTAGCCCTTCTGCATCTCCTCGCTTCTGACTGGGTGACTAAAATTCCATGTGCACTTGTCCTGCACTGGTTGAAATCATCTTTCAGAACAGGAGACTGCCTTGCTAGAAAACTGGTTTGTGATAAGACCAGCTACCGTTTCTTTATAACAGAAATATGAGATTTCTCTGTGCGTGAAGTCTCAAGCTTTGTAAGAGATGTCTGGCTCTTAATTTCAGTAAATGGCATGACACACTACATCCATTTTGAGCTTTTGACATACTAAACTGTTTCTGTGTAATGGATGATTTGCCATGGTGAGCAATGGACTCAGGTGACTTGATTAGGAAAACAAAACTTTCCCCTTTTGCAAAACATTCTACCAGGAAATTTACTTGAGGAGAAAGTTTGCATTATAGTACCTTGAGCTTCTTCCTCCAATATTTCTTTGTTCCCATTTCTTTGTTGATATATGTCTTTTTTTTCAAACTTTGTTGCTCAGAATGTCTTTAATGCTAGCCAAGGAGTAAGGGATTTGGACTTTTTTTCATGGACTTCCAAAGCTTTACCCCCTAAGGTGAGTTAAATTACAGGAACAGTCACACTGTATCTCGTGTTTTCAGAATGCACCTTATGACTCAACTTTATGCTAAATATTCTTTGAAGTCTGTTTTACTGTGAATTATTTTTATAGGAAATAGCAGATTTGCCTTCAGTGCTGTATCTGTGTCTCTTTCTAAAATGAGAAGAAATACCAGGGCAGATTATTGAATTTTTATTAATTCATGAGTAGCACTCTCCTTTTTTAACAAAACAAATTAGAAATTCAGAGAGGTGGCCTAGTAACATAACAAAGCCTTTCATTCTCCCTTAGTGCAGAATTTACTGGTAACATTTTTTTCTGTTATTGGAGGCTCCACATGAAGTTGCAGCATGTAATAAGATGGTATTTGTGTGAGTAAAGCCACAGATATTTAATAAATACACTGCCCGTTCTTAATGGGTTTTTTTAGTTATGTAGTTCTAGGAACAAGTTATGTTATGTACAGTTAAGCTGTTTAAATTGACTGTAGAAGTGTTTGTCTAAATATCAGTTCTGTAATGTTTTGAGATGGATGTTTTTTGGTATGAACTTTGTAATCAAGATGATATATTGTACATTTTGGTTTAGAGATTTTAAAACTTGTTTGTCCACTGATTCTTTTTCCCCAGAATAGCAGACTTTGTTATATCAAGATCTAAACTATGTTTAAATTGTCTTTTTTTTTCCTCGACCCAGTTTACCTCAGCTTGCATTAACTTGCTTTGTAAGTTACATATTTACATAACAGAATCGTTTTTGTATAAAGGACTCTTGAAAAAGCTGCTGTATTAGTCTGGATGTAGTGCACAGACTTCCATACCAAAAAAAGCTGAAAACATGATAATTAAAGAGATCAGAGGAAATTGCATTCATTTAAAAGGAAACAACATAAGCAGAAGTTTGGTTTAAATCTGATAAAAGAAAGTATTCTTTCTCACAGCAGGAAGTGAACTCCTGGAATGTGTTTTTACAGGAGATTGTCAAGGCAGGAAGTATCAGCATATTCAGAAGAAAGTAAATTTAGAGAAATCAGATTAATAAATAAACACTAAAGAAAATAGAGTATACCCTCTAACATCCATAATAAAAAGGTTATAAATGCAGTTGGTACATAAGAGACAGGCCACTAATAAACATTTTTATGCTGCTTCTAAAGAGCATCTCCTGTTGCTGAACACAGTAGACTGAATGAGGTGAACCACTGGCTTCATCCAGTAGGACATTATGTAGTTTGTAACTTTCAGATGTTCCTTTAAAAGCACCTGTGACTTTGAGTATAATGGAAGTTGCTTCTGCTTCTCACTTGCATTCTTCTGAAATAAATGCACTTCTGTTACTCCCATCCTTCTTTTTTTTTTGTACAAAAACCTTTTAGTTAAGCTGTGGCTGGCTGAAAAATCTATTCTAATTTTTCTCTTCTTTTAGTAACTACCACTTTTATTGATAAGAAAGTCAAAAGTGTTTTCTTACTTCAGGTTTGGATATATATATTTCATCAGCAAATAGTATGAGGTGAAATAAATCTGCAGGCCCTTTTTATTGTCGTTGTAGAAACAATAAATACACAGTAATACTTATACGTGCATTTGAAAGTCTATGGTATTGCTGTTCCTCTTTGTCATAATTTTGCCTTAACTCTAAATTAACAATATATTCTAAATGTGAAATCAAAAAAAGGAGCATGTCATATGGAGAGAGATAATATTCAAATTCCATTTACATAGCCCCAGACTTTAACAAAATTTCACAAACAGAGCAGGAGAAATGAATGTGTATCCTGAGAAATGTCAGCAAGGATGAAGGTTTACTGAAAGCAGTTAGATTAAATCATTCATATCTCATGTTAGATATGAGCTATTAGTTTTATATAAATGGCTACATTTATACCACTTTTGCTTTAAGAGTAATGCCAGGAGTAATTCAATTAATGTGCAATTTAGTAGTAGTTAGTTGTTTAACACTGCACACTAAAGTTAGCAATGTAACTAGGATCTCTTTTAGCTTTGAAATTTTCCTTTTGTAGTCTTGAAGTGTTTCTTATCTCAGTTGTTTAACGGTGGTATTAATAGGTTGTATTCTGTTCTGTTTTGCCTTTTTTTTTTTATTTTAAATTTCTCAGGAATCTAGGTCTAATGCTGATGATTTTTTCAAAGACCTAAATTCACACTGCCCACAGGAAGCAGTGATGCAAGAACAAGACATGCCATTCCTTCGAGGTGGACCTGGAGTGTACAAGGTAGTGAAGACTGGCCCATCAGGTCACAACATCAGAAGCTGCCCTAACCTTAGAGGTATCCCAATTGGAATGTTAGTTCTGGGAAACAAAGTCAAGGCAGTGGGCGAGGTATGGATCCTTGTAGCTTCAGTTCATGTCTTCATAGATACCAGTATATAACAGTAGTAAACGCAGCAAAAGAATCTGCCTCTGTACAGGTTTGCTTTTCCCCTCCTCATGATAAATACTGACCTTTGAACTTGGTTTATATCATAAGTACTAATGCAGTCGTGTCTTTTGCCTTTTTGCATTGATTGGAATAATGTTAAAATTGCACTGCAGTTACATGTGCTTGCTTATATATTTCTGTTACAGTATTCCTTACAGAATTGTGTTTCTTGATCTACTTTTTTGTCATATTCTTTGAAAGAATTCTGTTTCACTGACAAAATGTTTTCCTAGGACCTAACCATTTAACAAATTCCTGTGTTTCTCTGTACTGATTGTATTAATTTGTTTAGTTGCTGAACTATTGTTACTGTGCTGGGTTATCCAGTTGTAGTGTTTTATGGTTAAGAAGGGCTTAAGGATGAAGTGTGTCATGCTATTTCCTAAATATAACATCAGGAACAAAATTAATACTCATAAAAACTTTTCATGTATATCTCTTGATATTATAATTCTACTGTTGCCACCATTGATTAGAAGGTATATCTTGGTGACTGTTTCCCTCTAGTTTTTATTCAGGCTTATGTGGATTTTCTAAAGTTATGGTGTTGGTGTTTTGCTTCTTCTGAACATAAATGGGTCTAAAATTTTTGGAATTACTCCTAAATGTAAATGTGCCATAAATAGGTTTGGTACTTCGGTCTGCCTCAGCCTGTGGCCTTAATTTAAGAAACTTTTTTTTTTACCTTTTACTTTGTAATAGAAAGATTGAAATTTAATGTGTTTTCCAGATATTATAAGTAGTTGCTGAATCATACTACTGAATTATTTGAGAAGTCAATAAATTTTGCTTTTTTATGTGTGTGCATCAGGTGACTAATTCAGAAGGTACGTGGGTGCAAATGGATAAGAACAGCATGGTAGAGTTCTGTGAAAGTGATGAAGGCGAGGCATGGTCATTAGCTAGAGACAGAGGTGGAAACCAGTACCTCCGACATGAAGATGGCAAGTGGTTGTTTTGTTTTATATTTTTTAATTAACTTAGAAAAAAATAAGCAATCTATACAGGAGAAATAAAGAAGGATCTGAGTTTTGAACAGGTATAACATTAGCTTATGCATTTTCATTTGAGTTATGTTGCACAGTCAGACTTGAAAGTTGTTTATAAACATTCTTTAAATGATTTTTTTAAAAGAACAGTTAAAATATTTCCGTAGGATTTCTTCTGTACCAGTTATGGTTATGGACAATAATTGTAACCATCTTTTGTCTTTTAGCTGTGGGGTTAATTTTTATGCATCTGTTTTCCAAAAGGTGTCTTCATGAAAAGCTTTGACCTCAGCAGTCATATTCTGCTTGTGTTTTTAGGTCACACTCAATTGTCAGCCTCCTCTTTGTTCATTTTAAAAGACTCTTTGCCATTTTTCTGGTTTTGACATTTGGTGCTGAAATTCATTTCACACACAGATACTCTAGCAATTATCATCATATTACTGTATTAGAACAAAGTAATTCCTTGCTAATACATAAGTATTTCCTGTAGACGGTTGCGGCTTGACTTTCAGGTATAAAACTTTCTGCAAAGAAGGGAAATTATGGGTTTTTCATAAAATGTATAAGTGTTTACATAATACTTCAAACACTTCTTTAGAAGTCATAGCTTTTCTATTTTTAGTTGTGTCTGATAGTCAAGTTCTGAGGTGCTTGAAAAGCCCAAGTAGATTCTAGAAACGAAGTAATTGTGAATTGGAACCGTACCTTATTGTTGAAAGCACATGTATTCAATAATAGGGTTGCTAAATTCATTATTTTCTATTTTTATATGGGGTTGTCTGCTTTTCCAGTAGAAAATGATTTCTCTGAAATTAATAAATTAAGCAGTGTGCAAAAATTTCCATTCCAGAGTGCTTATTTTGAGAAATACATGTAAGTAACTTGACAGTAATTTTGCATTTTTAAATAATGTTTTCATCCTCAGCAATTGATCTATCATTTCATATTGTCT
>VZTA01009921.1:33981-83475 GCA_013398855.1 Mohoua ochrocephala
AATTTCTCAAAGTATATGTGTGTTCTAAGAAAGAATTCACAAATCAGGAAGAATTTAAACAAGACCCTTGTTTGAAGGTGTGTCTTCAGATTCTTGATACTTGTGCACTGTTACTGAAGGACAGCTTCGTATATATCATGGCTCTAACAGAAAAACAGAAATGCAAGCTCCAGGCTTTGGGGACAAAACTCTGTAGTAGGATTTTTGCAATACAGCTCATAGGAGTACCATCTTAGAAACTTTCTGATACGAATCCCTTGCCTCAATATGCTTGTTTTTAGTCTTCTCTAGATGAGTCTCTTTTTATAGGTAGGGTGAAGATGGATGTCTCTTGTGCATCTAGCTAAAGCAGTTAAAGCAGTTATCAGTGCAATTACTGAGATTTTTCAACCTGTTCTATGTTCCTAGTCTACCTCAGTGCCATGTAAAACTTAATGGGCTTGAGCCAAATCTGAAGGTTATTTTAAACTGATTGTTTTTACTTGCCATGAAATTATTTAGAAATAATTTATCATCAGTTTCAATGCTTTTGCTAGGGGGAAATAATAAGGATCTGGAGGAGCTCCAGCTAGATTTGCAAATGTCTATTTTTTTACCCATAAATAGCACCATCTTTCACATTACATTCGTGTTTTCATTATTTAATAAAATTATAATTAAATTCCCACGATGAAGTCGGATTTCTGTCAGACAAGGCAAAAGTCATACTGAATAGCTAGGTCTGTAGGCAGGTATCCAGTTAAAATACTACAGCAAGATCTAGAGTAGCCTCTGATTGAGAAAATTCTAGATACTTTCTTTTATAAACTGACTTTAAATTTCCAGCTTTCTCCCTGATAATTAATTTTTTTTTAGCTTGAATATGTGTTATTTGAAGTTTGCACTCTGAAATGCAGTTTTGTCCTAAAATGTAATTTCTTAAAAATTACTTTTAGAAGACTTGTGATTTTTTTTTTATTTAATCCATGTTAATTTTAGTACATTTACAAGGAAAAAAATAATTTCTAGGTGCCAGCTCAAGCGTTTAAACCTGCATTGAGGATATTTCTTCTGAATGCTTTCTTATTTATCATCAGTTGGAATGGTATTTTTTACCACATTAAGTCAGTAATTTCTCTGTAAATCTAAATAGTCAAGTGGATTCTGTCTCATTTATTTTAGTTCTACTGTTGTTTTCAATATTATGAAATACTCCAGGTTGGTGTGCATTGGAGGTTGCTTTAGTGTCATGCAGAAAGCAAAATTACAGTACTCATTTACAGATACAAATAAATCTGTCAGGAAAAAATGTCTTGTGTCCCATGAACTATTAGGGGTAGCCACAATTAAATGTTTATTGGCTCCGAGTTCGCTATTCTGAAGACTGTCCTTTCTCCACCTTTGTCAAAGGGATTTTAACCATTGCTGTCCAAAGAATAAACACTGCTGAATGGAGTGATGTTACTGGAAAAAAACAAGTGTCAATAGTGGCAAAGCTGGCAACAACTTGGTCAAACAAAAAACAGTCTACATGGTGTTAAGTCCTCTGTCGTTATATTTTTAGAGCATGAGCTCTGAAGAACAGATGTGAGGTTATTTGAAGATAATTTAGTCAAAAGGAAGAGTGCTATCGGTGGAAATAAATATCACTCTTTTGCTTTGTGATTCATCTTTCTAATGTAAATCAGTTACTAAGAGGTCTAACTCCGAAGTGATGTGGTTTTTTTACAGAGCAAGTCCTTCTAGATCAAAATGTGCAGACTCCTCCCCCGAGTCCTTTTTCAATACAAGCTTTCAGTAAGGGGACAAGCTGTAGTAATGGACAAGGGTTTGATTATGGCCTTGGAAATAACAAAGGTATGTTTTTACACTCACATTTTAAAAAATAATGCTTATCTTAACTTTGCTTATATTTTTTTTACTCATTTTCTGCTTTTTTAGGCACCACAGGTCTTCTCCAAAGCAGTAGTACAATGAATTGCAAAGTGTTAAGACTGCCTTTTCCTCTGCTTTAGTTTCATTCAGTCTAAGTATTCTGTATAAAAAGGATCATTGAAGATTTGGAAGTTAGTTGAGGATTTCTATAGTGGTAGGCACAAAACTGAAATGCTGAAATGAAAAATACATACTTGTAAAACAAGATTAGAAAACTATTTGATTTAGAAAGCACACGTTTTAAAAAGTCGAGAAACATTATTCATCTGTCTTGACAATTTAAGTGCCTTTAATGGGTTGACAAGATAAAACATGCCATTTAAAATTTGTTGTGAAATTAAAAAAAAAAGTTGTAAAACTGAAGTTACCTTTCAATTGCATGGGTACCAGTTACAACTGCTGGGAAATAAATAAAATCTAGTTAATTTTACTGATATAAAATAATTGTTTCTTTTAAACATGGTTTATTTTGTTGGCAAGATCTAAACACATATATAAAAGCCATCAAAATAAACTCAGTCTGCATGCTTTCTGTTAATTTCTTGATTAGTTCTAGCAGATGTTCTTGAGAAATATTCCTGAACCCTGGAGCTCTGTCACTGTATTCTTATATCTCTATACTCTATGCCACTGCAAATAGGGGCCTAAGGTGTGCTATGTGATTTTTAACACCAACATACATTTCTTTGTGGTCTCCTAAATAAAATAACTTAAAGCTTATTTAAAGGAGAGGAGATTAGGAAAATAATTATTCCTAAATAGTCTAGTCTGTTAATGTCACAACGTGAAATAGTTTTATATCATTTTACAGTGGTTTACTATGTAGAGAGTGGTTCATACTTGTCCATGCATTGTTATAGGAAACCCTCTTTTGTGGACAAAGGCTGGATAAGTTGAAGCATTTTCCTTCTGTTTTACAGAGCCTTTTAAACCTTCTTATCCCAGTTCATCCATACTCATTTCAGAAATCACAAAAGTGGAAGTATTTAAGATGTGAGGCAATATTACAGCTTGTCTCTCAATGTCAGTTGTGTAATAGTGCAGAAATATTATCTCTTCTTTTTTCTGCAGATACATGTTAAGACAACAATTTTTTTCTTCTGTGTTGTCCAAAGATAAAATCTTAGAGATGAATACACTGTGTTATCAGGCATCCTGATTTCTGAAGACATTGTGATTTTCTTTACAATATCTTAGGCAGTTTCAAAGGTGTTTCTTTGGGATAATACAGTTGCAGAAAGTTTGGAGGCTACTCCTGGCATTGAATTCCATACCATTTTGTATGCATTATTTTCTCAGCATACCCTCAAGTTGTGATGTTAAGTGTGAATGAACAACTCAGCTACATGGCTTTATTCATTCTGTGTACTGTATTTCCTTCTGAATTGCCCGAAAGTGGAGAGTCGTTGGCAACTATATTGAAAGAATAATGGTCTTACTTTCCCAAAAAGAGGATTCTTCAGCTGTACCATTACTTTATATGCAGTCTTTCTGTATTCTCAGGTCTAAGAAGCTTTGAGATTTGTGAAAAATGAGAAATGGAAGGCACGAGCACAAATCTCTTAGGGGAATTCCTGAATGAAGCACTTCTTTTGGAGGGGCTTGTTTGTTAAAAGTACTTCTATAGGGATGCCATAGTACTGATGAAAATTCAGTCCTGTCCAAGAGTGTTTCAAAATGACTGATCAATTGTCAAGATCCCCATAATAGGTCTGTGTTTACAGTATTGTCTGCAAGACAGAAGACATGACTCCCACAATGAATCTGTTTGGTTTAGCTATGTCTTCTCTCTTCCAGCTTTCTATGTTACAGGCAAGTTTTTAATATTCCTCAGGATTTGCCCTACCGACCTCCGTATTTGATTATTGTGGGCAGATGACTTTCAGCCTCTTCTCAGATGTTCTTCCCTTTAAAATAATTACTCATTTTAGGAATTAGTCATGTTGCATTTAAGAATAATAGTTTGTCAAACATGTAAATTACAGAATGGCTGGGGTTAGAAGGGACCTTAGAGATCATCTAGGTCCAAACCCCCCCAGACCAGGTTGTTCAATCACTTCTAGGTTTTTAAGGTAGGAATGATTCCTGCTGAAGTACAGATTCCAGTAGTTTTTAGGTATGCTACGTCCAAAAAAGTAAAATTGATTTATTGATTCCTGTAGATGATTATTTAGAAGGGCATTCCCGCTATTTTCTGGTTTTTTTGTCTTCTTATTTTTCTAACTCAAAATACTAAGAAAATAAATGTAACTTAGGAGTTCTTACCAAACTACTGGGTTTGATACATCCGCTGGTCTCTCTCTAATTCCTTAAAAAGACAGTTGATAATAATCCAAAAATGTTGTACATTTTGTGAGTTGTAAACTCCATGTTAGCTGCTAAATTTTTTTACTAGGTTTTCTACACTGCTGTCAAAATTATAGGAATTCACAGAATAAAGTGACATTGTTATGATTTGCCTGGTGATGGTTCAAATCTGAGATTCTCTCAAATTCTTGGTGTCTCCTACCTCATATTACTAAGTATACTTCAAGTTACAACATGGTGTGGCCTTCTTACTGAGGCGTCATGTATTTCTAATGCTCACAGATAGTTTTTTGAAAATTGGCATTCAGAAATTAAAACTCTTGTTTTTAACATGCTAGTTTTTTGAAGGCCTTCATTTGCCTCACAACAAATGTAGGTAGTTCTTCAGAAAACCAGTTCCAGTTCTTAAGTGGTGCCTACGGGTTTTTTAAATTACCTTCAATCTGACCTCAAAAAACAGCGTGACAGAATACTTTCAAAAATATTTGCAAAAATGAGCAAATATTTACCAAAGCATTGGCACGGAAATACATTTGCCAAAGCCTAATTACATGTTAGCTTTCCCTTCTCATCAGTTTTTCTAATCTTTTTTCTGCATGTACTGTTGCATGTGTGTATTATTGTAAATGCTAGGGATTTCTGTTTTTTTCTTTGGCTGCTCTTCATTTTTTAGCAAGGCAAATATAAATCTCTATTTTGAAATGTTTAAAATAATTGCAGTAAAATATCCATGATCCTTAAAAACCAGTAATTTTATTGCCATGCATGAAGAGAGATTTTTATGTTTAGCCACAACCAGAGTTGAATGTGGCTAAATGAGATTTATGAGCTTTCTCTATTATCATCATTTAAACTTTGAGTACCATTTTACTCTGCCTTTCTGGAGAATGACAGGTAACAGGTTGTAGTTTTGACTGTTTTGCCCACTACAGGTGACCAACTGAGTGCCATACTGAATTCCATTCAGTCACGGCCAAATCTCCCAGCTCCTTCCATCTTTGATCAAGCTGCAAAACCTCCCTCTTCCCTTGTCCACAGTCCATTTGTGTTCGGACAGCCCCTTTCCTTCCAGCAGCCTCAGCCTCAGCTTCAGAGTAAGTTTGTCAGCCTTACCTGCCTCATCAGTCCGTTTCTGCAGCTTTGACATTGCTGTTCTCAGTTGCTTACCAGCTACTAATCATCCCACAGTGCACCTTTCTGGTTTTGTTTTTTTAAGTTTTTCATGATTCAGAAGCATGTGAGGTGATGCTCCCTAAGAAGTATACTTGTTCAACCTAATTTTTATATTAACAATATTTTGGTTTTGTATGTGTTCTTCACTGTAGACAAGTCATGAAAGTGCATTTCCAATATTTTATGCAACTCTGGTTTGTAATTAAGGTAAATATTTCATATAGTAAAAAATGTTGATAATTCTTTTAACATCAAAAATGCGCTGCAGTAAGTTCATAGGTGTTAACTTGTCTTACTTCCTAAACTCCTATTTTTGTCATTGCTCCTAACTTAAGGGATGTAGCTAGGCAGTAGGAACAACTTGGCACTGCTCATAAGAAATGTTTTGTTAGTTTTCTGTTGGGTGCTCATAGGATTGGCACGGACATGAAAGTTTGCTCCTTGAGGTGAACACCAGCTAACCTGATTACTAATGGGAGGACAGGAAACTCTTTTGGTTTTGATTAATGAAAACAAAAAGCTCAGCATTCATGATGGGTAATTGATGCTGCACTAAATTCCCTCTTACATTAAGAACAGTTATAGCACAGGTCACAGGAATACTATTGAAGTGACAGTGAAATCCTTCATGTGAGAACTTGATTAAAATTTCTAATCCGCTTCTACAAGGACCGTCAGAAATATTCTGACTGTGATCTTCCATAGTTTTGCTGGACTTGCACTGACTTCCTGAAAGCAGAATATTCCAAAAACTACTCATATAAAACAGCTGATTGCCAGTGACATCAGTGCACACTCATTGAGAATTTGTCAAACATTTATTCTTTCCCATCACTTTTAGGTTTTTTTCTCTTGTTCAGAGAGGTGAAGTCAGTTATTCAGCTTTGCATCACAAATAACCGTAATTGTCTTATTTCACATTTCAGATTATTTGCCCTTTAGCATTTAGACCTATATTGTATGAAGACAAAACCAGCATTTTAGACTGCCCAACAAGATCTTGCTCAATAGATTTCTCTCTCCAAGAGATGTAGATGAACTGTATTCAGTAAGCTACAACCAGGTTTTGCGTTTTAATAAGGATCCAATTCAAACGGAAGCCTTTTTTTTGTCAGATAGCGTGGGAGCACTGGTGGTCTCCCAAATAAAAAAATGGTGAAACTAGAAAAATTTTTCAAATTTATGTCTGATTTGGGATCTTGACGTAGTATAAGGTCTCAACCAATCTGGTTATTTGCCCTTTCAGAAGGGCAAAAATTGTCAACCTGAACTGGTGTACTGGTGCACTGACTGTGCTTTGATACAAGGACTGTTTTTTCAAAAAGTTTTTTATCCAGTGTCAGGTTTGATGCAGATAATGTAAATTATCCACAAAGGAGACCAATATTAACATTTTTATTTTCACAAAATTTAAGAATAGTATGGGAGAAAATTTCCTGTTCAAACTTCTTAGACTATTGCAAACTTGCTTCATCCTCCACTTGCAAGTTTATCTAAATCCAGCATGTTGTCAGGGAGGCCTGTAAGGCTATATCCATATACTTGTTCATTTAATAGTCTGATGCAGTTACAATAGAACTGTAACAGGAACTCATTTTAAGTATGCAGTTTTAATTCATTATTTCTAAATCACTTTATAACCTCCTGTTACCAAACATGTAATTAAAACTTAAATCCATTAAACAACATATCCTAAGAGTCCATATCAAGTCAATTGAATTTTTGCCCTAGACATGCTGAGTTTGTTTCAAATTACACGCTCCATCCTTAAGTGCTTCCTGCAATAAAGTTAGATTTTAAAATTAAAATGAATGTTTATAGTCAGTGTACTGTTATATTAAATGGACTAATGATAGTCTAATAGTTGAAAGGAGTTGTGCCAGCCTAGATTTCCATGTCTTCAGAGGTTATATACTAAATGCCAATCTTGATTGCAAGTCAGTCTATATAGTTCAGTCTACTGTTTACATTTTCTGTTCTTCCTCAGATATCTCCACCCCTGGGGAGAAATTTGGTTTGGAAGCATAATTCTGAGAAAAGTTAGGATCCTGCTGAATGCCCTCTAGAATTATTTCTTTAATTTAGATTTTTATAGTAGGAAGAAAAACGTTGATCTGATATAAACATACTTTGTGCTGGTGACAGATTATAGTTTTCTTTGGAAGTGTTTGTAGGTAGCTGGATTTTTTAGGAGGCTTTTCTGTCCTTGAGGTTTGGTTTGCAAATTCATTTAAGGAAGAAGAAAAAGGCTTGTCACAACCTTTTATCCTCCAACACAGTGTCTGATTATTTTTTTTCAGAAATACTACAATTTGGGGGAATCACCTCCTGAGATACAATGCTTGAAGAAATAAAAAGTGTCTCTGTTATTCCTTTCACATCATAAATAAGTAACAACAGCACTCTGTGTTACATCAAATAATTTGTTGCAGAAGGGATATTATAAAAATCAAAAGGGAAAACTCTGTTACTCAGTTTTGTGTCACTTGCTAGAACTCTCTGAAGGGATGATTGTTCTTTCCTGCTTAATTCCTTTGCTAATTTTCAGACATGGTTGTACAAGAGACTGTTTTCTTTTTCACAGGGACAGACAAAATTAAGGTACTCTTGCCATTTATTTTAATTCTTTGTCAGTCTTGTATGCAACTAAAAGTTCAGAAAAGGTAGAAGAGCTGGCAAAACCTACGTGGAGTACAAGCACATCTGTATTGACTTGGAGTCTTAGCAAGAATTTTTTTCTATTAAGATCACAAGTTTCTGTATGTTTCTTCCTTGAATATTTGACCAAAACAGGCTGCAATTACTGCAGCCTGCTTATGCTTGCTTCTGAGAAGTTTGTAAGCTCATCAGTAACAGATTCGCTTGTGACTGCAGCCTCCCATAGCCACAAGATTATTACTGCTTGCTTGATTTATTTGTCAATGAACTTTGTTAAAAGCATAGAAGACTCAAATTTCTGTTTGAGTTCGGAGTGTAGGGGAAGTGTGGAAGCCTAGAGGGTCATGGAAGATTTTGTTTTTCAACCTTCAGCAATATGTGCTGGGTCATAAATCTCCTTAGATGTAGCAAATGTGGGTAACAGGATCTTGGCATGCTGTCCAGCATCAATTGCCAAAATTTAACTGTTGGCTGTTGGGGTCTGAAGTTAAGGAGGGAAGTGTGAGACTTTGCAGTCACCGGTGTTGGACCTTTGTGCCGTGTTTCCTCACACCTGAGTTGATACTGCAAATGAGGAATGGGTTTCTGGGTTGAAAAAGCTTTGGACCCCTGTGACTTCTGCTTTGTTCACCCTCTTCTAGTGCAGCCCTGGCAGTTTGCTTGAGGTACTGCTTCCTGGTCCAGGCAGGAGCTGCCGTGCCTGTCAGGCTGCTTCCTTTCCAATCCATGCTGCAGAGCTGCAGTCCGACCATCCATACAGGAGTTCCTTGATCCATCCCTTCAGTATTGTGCAATCAGTTGCTCTTTGGTTTTGTTCCTTTCCCATCTAGATGCTGGTTAAATTGCATTTAAAACCACTGTGCTTCTCTCTGCATTTTCTAAAACTGTAGAGGGGGCACAAAAGATGAGCACACATTTGGAGCACATAACTTTTCTTGGTAGTGTTTCAGTAAAATGAAGGGAGAGAATCTTCTCAGCCAGGCAATGGTGATCTCTTCCATGTTGTGCTGAAATGACTTAATAATCAGTTAAACCAATGACAGCTGCTCTGACTGTTTTTTCAGATGTTTCATATTGCCAAAGCATCATTCCTGAAAATTTGAGCTAAATTTAATGGTCTCATAACCTAGGCTTTCCAGATTCTATAGGCAAGGATACATATGGAACATACATTTGTCCAGGTCAACCCAAAACCATCCTTGGGGAGCTGGTATGGTAAAGGTTGGAGGAAGAGTAGAAATTGTGTCAAGCATTTTTTTAGAAATAATTTTCTCTTATCACACCTTCAGAAGTTGTAGTTACAAATTAGAAAACATAGAATTCTTTTTTTTATCTACCATTCCAGCACAGGAATGTTTCTTTCAGTTAGTAAACTTAAGTGGCTCAAGTGTTGGTGTTCCAAACCCCACCTTTGGCTAATATTTTTCTGATGATACCATAGTTCAGCTTTTGGTTTCATTCATTCACTCATTCCCCTGCTTCAGCTGTATCAAGTACTTTCCTCTCTTTTTAATATTCAGACTTTTTTTTCTTAAGTGCATTGTTTTATTCATGGAAAAATAATTTCTAAAAAAGTCCTAGTCCTGCTGTCAGTATGACATTTGGCATTTTCAGGATGTGAAAAGAGATAAATTGATTTCAGCGCGTGAGGAAATTCAGCTAACAGCTGTACTGTAGCTTCTGTCAGATAAAGTGAGTGAAAGAAAGCATTTTGAAGAGGCATCCATTGCTTAGGCAGCACAGCAAAGGCAGGTCAGTGCTTTCCTTCCTCATGATGCAGAAAAGCAATGGCATTTCAGAAGAAACTTGAACTTAACTTCATTTTCCAGTGACATTTTACGTGTTTGTTATAGAGTTTGTTTAAAGAAGACTCACATGAACCAGCTAGTGGTATGTCTTGCTTCCTAGGATTCCTCAGCTGAAGTAGGCACAGCTGTTAAAAGACTGCATCCTGCCATAGAAATTGAATTGCCTCTTAGGTCTCCATAGTGTGTAGCTTTTCAAGCTGGAGCTATTTCCATGTTGAAGGAAAGAGCGTGACCAAAGGTACACTGTCACATTCGAATGGCTCATGAGACAGGCCTTGCCTGCCTCGTATTTCAGGTCTTTGTAGTCTTTGAGGATGTTTCAAAAAGAGGGAGTCCCAATCAAAATGTTGGTCCCTGAGGCTGACCAGTTATCCTGAATACACATAGATTGTCATACTCTTCGACCCACAGTCCCCTTGACATTATTTAATAGTAGCAGGACATTGTTCAACACTAGATTACAACATTATAAAGTGTAAGTATTCTCAGACACAGAGTGAAAGAATGAAGTATAAATGTGCATTCATGGAAGTGGATTCAGTAAAGATTTTCCTTTAATTATTCATAGAGTGGGATGCTAGTGTATCAAATTGACATTTTTAGGTTTGCCTCTACTGCTGTTTTGTGCTCCTAAATGTTTGTCTGCCTTTTACCTTTAAAAATTGACAGAGTGACATCCTGTTACTCAGAAGCTATATAGTTACTATTGGATCTCTCCAAATCATTTGTAGGTATCAACAGTAGGTAATATTCTTGTAAAATCTGTGTTAATACTGTGTTGAGAAAGTAAAGATTAGTTTCTTTTTTTAAAGAATGAAATTCTTACTTCAAATATATGAACACCTTCTCATTGTAGAGTCTCTAAAATCATTGCATAAGATATCAGGGTTAGTGTACAAGTTAGTAAATGTAGTACCAGAACAAAAAGATGTCTTAAGTAGTGTAGGAATTGAAATTACTTATTTTCAGCACAACTGCCTTACTCCATTTGTACGAAAGACTGTATCTAAAACAGAATGTCTTCTAACATACACATTCCCTTTACAATTATTACTTCAGTAAGACTTTTACCTTTTTTTTTCCACAAAGCAAGGAATAGGGATTAGAATTAAACCAGAAAAAAACAGAAAAATTAGAAAAATAAAATGATAGACTGAAACGAAAAGTCCCTATTATTTCTCTCCAAGTTTCATTGTTGTAGAGCTGTACTTCTAACAGATTTGGTGTCAGTAGACTACTGAAATTATCTTGGATGACATCAGAATTTTTCTTAAGTCAAAATTATTTTAAGAGCTGATACAGGTCTTTTTTCAGGTGTGTACTGTTGACACTCATCTACTGCTAGTTATGTCTCTTGTATTGAGGAGCTCCACATTACATAAGTGAAGTTTTTCAGAACATTATTGAGGCGCAGTCACTTTTGAAAACAGAGAGTTTTGATGTGTTTAATTTTTTTTTTTTCATTCTTTCCAGTAATTAACGAGACTCCAACACAAATTTTTAGATGTTCTCTAACTTCCACAAAAGAATGTGTAAATTGATCATCTGGAAGGCCATATGGAAGTTCTAAATAATTGATCACTGAATTTACAGATTAAATGTTAACATTTCAAACCCAGGTTCACTTCAAAACTAGACACCATAAATCTCATCAACTAGCGCCCACATATTACACTTTTAGAACCTAGAAACTAATACTGAAATCACAGCATTTTTAGATCAAGGAAGCTGATCTACTGCGTCGTTCTACTGCAAACTACTGTTGTTTAAAACTAGTGTAGGAGTCTAAACACTGAATTCAGAATATGTAACAAAGAAGATGCATATCATTTGAAATGCTTGTTTTTATCTTTGCTGCTTTTCCATTGAATCTGTGCTGCTTCTGTGCAACTGTTTTCCACTGTAGAAACTCCATCCTGCTGCCTTGCTTCTCGTGAGCGTATTTACAAAACTAGTGATGTAGCTGGGCCTGCCTCTGCTATTTCATCTCTCTCTCACAAACTGAAGGGTGGGTATGCATGCCAACATAGCAAGGTTATTCAGATTTTTTACCTGCAAAATGTGTTGGGTTTGGTTTTTTTCTCCTTCCATTCATTTTCATTTCATTCATGTAATAAAATCATGTTTTGAAAGCGAACGTTCAAGTTTGGTATTTGTTGGGAGCTCATCTGATGTAATCATTCAGTGTTGCCTTCCTGAGTTGCAGCAGCTCCATGATGCACAATCTAGCTGTCCCTGCTTTGTAAACAGGAAAGTGACTGTTAATCTAATTCCACCTGTTTTCAAACAATAGGCAAAAGAAGTAAGAAGAAACACAAAACAAAATCTGGGATTTTTTTGCTTACAGACAAAGCAGCTTGCTATATTATGTGGCTTTTCCTTTGGGAGATTTTTCTTTTTGTGCTGATACCCTAGAATGCTAATTAGGATTATTTACCTGTATATGTGCAAATCCAAACCTTTGTTTTTTAAAAAAACAAGATACTTTTTCGTTGTTGGAAGCTGTTTTTAGGCCATACCTTTCCTAAGCAGTTTTGTTCTGGAATGTTTTCTTCATTTGTATCTGCTAATTGTGCATGTACTTTAAATTTGATACTTTGCTGAATGGCTTGAAGTGTTCTATGTCCTCTAAAATGATTGTCATGTTTTCATTTTTCTCTTTTATGAGGCATTCTGTAAAAGTTTCTATCTAAAGTATTTTCTCGTCTGGCAGACCTTAAATTAATCTTTTCATTTGTTTCTGGGAAAAATGTGTATAAAAGTAATTCCAATTTGCATTTCAGGATTAGTCTATTGCATTTCAGAATTAATCTATCACAAAATAAGCATCTCAAAATAGCTCATCAGTAAAAATGGTGAATAACTAAGCTGGCATGGTTGAAATGCTTGGACTGATATTTCAGAATTTTTGTTTTTTCTTTTAGCAAGGACAGTCATTTTATAAACCACAATGTACCATGTTATTTCTTGCTTTCCTATTCTATCTCCCGTCTCCAAGTGAAAAACAATTATAGAACTTGTAAGAAAAAAGAATAAAGACAGAGTAGACTCTCAAAATTGATTGGGTTGATAAATATTTGAGATATTTGCATTATATTCTACTGCTTACATTTGGTGTATTATTCCTGAATATAGACACACTATTTCTTCTCTGCTCAGAAAAGTATGAACTTCTGCCATGTGTTGCAAAGGCAGGAGAGTATCCTAACCTTCAGGCTTGTTAAATTTTCCAATATTTACCTTCACTTTTTCCTGTTGTTGTTCATTTTATTATAAGGTATTTAAATATGGAAATAGTGAAATAATATTTTTGTAACCTGAGGAAGCATCTGGGTTGCTGAATTTTGCTCAAAATTTTTCTTTTTTTTTTTAATACTGTGAGAGATAATAGTAGGAATGAATTGCATCTATATATTTTCTAGCATAGGGATAAGGGTTTGGGATTGAGAACTGCATGAAGTTGCTTCGGATCCCATAATGCGTAAGAAAGTAAGCATTGATTTCACAGCTTCTAATATTGAAGGTACAAGATAAAAGGTGACTGTTTATCCTGTTCCCATTAGAAATCAAGGCCTAAATTTGCAAATATTCTCTGATTAATTGAAACTTTATTTTTTAACAAATAGTTGCTTTCCCAAAAATGTGCCCAGACAAGTGCAAGCAGCCATTTAATATCTAGAGAAGTAAAATATTCCTAAGTACTGTGTCCTACTTCTCCAGGCCTTACCAGGGAAACACTTCTTGTGTTTAATTAATGAAAACCCATCCTAATCAGAAGGATTTAACTCTGCGTTCAAGATTTTGCAGTGTAAGGATTTATGGAGGGACAGCTGTATTAACTGCTGCATTGCTTGCCAGTAATTTCCATATTGCTTGAATTAATTTTCAAAATACCATTCTACAAGAGAGACTTGGTTCACAGAGGTGTTAGTGGCAGATTGCCTTAGTAAGCTACTTTTTGCATATCCTTGTTTTGGATGTACTTGTACTAAGCTACCTGTATTTCTTTTAGCTCTTATAGCTCTGTAGATTAATATATGTACAAAGTCAATATGCATAGGAACAATAAATTAGTGCATCAAAGTAAGAGGACATCACTGACCAGAGTTGGCCATTTAACTTAGTGGTTGAAAAAAGTGGGTTTGTTGTTTTGGGGGGTTTTTTGAGTGTTTTGGTAGCAGAACATGTGTAGATTGTGGTCTTAAAAAAGTAGATGCCTCAGATTATCAATTTGAGTAGTTTTGAGCATATTTGCAAGCCTCTTGCCCAATTTGCCTGATTAACAGTGTTTACTTCCTACAATTCCTGACTTTTGAGCATTAAAGAAAATAAATTTAGCCATACATTTGATCTCTGTACAAGTCTCCTCTTGCAGTCAGCCTGTCACACGTTGAGATAATAGATAAATAGTCCCTGGTTTCTGTTGCAACCGTGGTAAACTTAAATTTAACTCCTGGAATTTTACCTAAGGATGGAAATTGTGCTTCCTTTACTAGTGTTTTGTAGAAAGAGTGAACTGTGCCTTTTGATACCTCCATAGTAGTGTTTTCTCTGTAAAAACTTCCTAACACTTGTTTCTGTGTATCTTTGGGAAAAGAAATGTATTGGAAGTATTCTAGGGGGAAAAAGATCCCTTCATGTTTCCTTTCATTTTGATGTGAACAGAAGCATGTGTTTGATCTTTATCTTGTGTTCGGGTCTTTAGTCCTTGTTTTGTAGTATTAAAGGTGTCACTGTCAACGTGTAACAATTGAATTATAAACTATTACACAGGTGACCGAATGAACTTCACAGGAGCTGCTAGACCGATTTCTCCAGCAGGAAAATCAGACATGTCATCAAAACACAGAGCTGACTGCAGGTCACCCAAGCTTGATGTGCGCATGAACAGAGCTGCTGCCGAGCAGAAGAAACCCAGAAATGCCGACAGCTTATCAGCCAGCGAGTGTCTGATGCTGAAATCGGATGCTGCAAAGCTGCGGTCAGACTCGCACAGCAGGTCTTTGTCGCCAAATCATAACACTTTGCAAACGCTAAAAACTGATGGAAGAACAACTCCTGGTCTGAGAGCTGAATCTCCAGGGCCAGGAACCCGGTCGTCTTCTCCAAAGACAAAGACACTTACAGGCGTTAGATCTGGTGCTAGTTCTCCACGATCCTCATCACCCCATGACAAAACTCTACCTCAGAAAGCTTCATCCCCTGTAAAAACAAAGCTTGATCCTCCTCGAGAACGCTCCAAGTCAGATTCTTACACGTTAGATCCAGACACCCTTCGCAAAAAGAAAGTGCCACTAACGGAACCCTTAAGGGGGAGGTCCACTTCACCCAAACCAAAAATTATTACAAAAGATGGAAAACCTGTATCAGAACCTGAAAACAGAGCTCCTTCCCCTCATGTCGTACAAGAAAATCTTCACAGTGAGGTAGTTGAAGTCTGTACTTCGAGTACTTTGAAGACTGACAGCATTACAGATACCACCTGTGAAGACAACACCGAATTCAGAAGTCTGGATGATGCTTCTAATAAAGTTCATTTCAGCATTGGAAAAGCACCACTGAAGGATGAGCAAGACATGAGAGCATCTCCAAAAGTGAGCCGTAAATGTGCTGGCAGGCACACGAGACCCAAAAAGGAAAAATCCAACTTCCTTTTCAAAGGAGATGGATCCAAGCCCATAGAGCCTGCCAAGCAAGCAATGTCACCTTCTGTTGCCGAATGTGCTCGAGCCGTATTTGCCGCATTTCTTTGGCATGAAGGAATAGTTCATGATGCCATGGCATGCTCATCTTTTTTGAAGTTTAATCCAGAACTGTCCAAAGAGCATGCACCCATACGAAGCAGTCTTACTCAACAACCTGCCGAGGAAAAAGAAACCAAGTTGAAAAACAGACATTCATTGGAAATATCGTCTGCTCTTAACATGTTCAACATCTCACCTCACGGACCGGATATATCTAAAATGGGTAGCATCAATAAAAACAAAGTCCTCTCAATGTTGAAAGAACCACCTCTGCATGAAAAGTGTGAGGATGGAAAAACGGAAACTACCTCCTTTGAAACATCCAGTCACCACTCAATGAAATCCAAGTCTCCTCTTCCATTAACACTGCAGCACTTAGTCGCTTTCTGGGAAGACATTTCTTTAGCAACTATTAAAGCAGCTTCCCAGAACATGATTTTTCCAAGTCCTGGTTCTTGTGCAGTGTTAAAGAAGAAGGAAAGTGACAAAGATAACAAGAAAGCTAAAAAGGAGAAAAAGAAAAAAGAAAAGGTTGAGACTAGGCCAAGGGGAAATCTTTTTGGTGAGATGGCCCAGCTTGCAGTGGGAGGACCTGAAAAAGACACCATCTGCGAGTTGTGTGGAGAATCTCATCCATATCCAGTGACTTACCACATGAGACAAGCTCATCCTGGTAAGACTCCATATTTTTAATTCCCATGTCGATCCATAAAGTATATTTCACACACATGTTCTGGTATTAGTTACTGTTATGAAAATGTGTCAGGCTATCCTTTCTGTTATATACACTAAATTAGAAGTTATACTTGCATGCAGATTATTTGCACATATTTGTGTATAATTTTAAGTAGTTACGGGTCTAAAGTTTCTAAGTTGTTTGAAACAAGGTCAAAATATGCTCTGGCTTTCCAGTAGCTCTTCAGAAACATGCCATTTTTTACACTTTGGGATTTGAAACTGTGCTGAAAAAATTGAAAATAAAAAACGAGATTAATCAGTTAGAGTTTTCTACATTGCCAGAAGTTTTCTGTTACTGTTCCACTGTCAAGAGTAGAAAACTTCTGTCTGCTGTGTCAGTACTGGGTATCAGTGACTTAATTTTTTTGTTGTACTTGTTGGTATGTACGTTTTTTTAACTCTGTGCAAAGGTAAAGTCCTGAATCTTTCTGAGAAAGTCTAATCAGGAAAAGAATACACTCCATTCCCTCTTAAGCCTTGTTAGCTAGGAGGCAAGGTTTTTATGTTTGTTAAAGTACAGATATTGTTAGCTAACTTATAATCCTGACCTTACCATCACGTAGCTGTCTGAATAGGGAATTGTTCATGCTTCAGGCAAGTTCATTATAAAACCTTGAAAACTACAGTGCATGTGGATTCTTTGGACACTGGTGGGAAACATGGACAAGAACCTTGTTTTGTAACCAATTCGGACATAGAGAAAAGTAGAAAATTAGGCCAGGAAAAGACAAGCGTCTTCCTTTCTCCCCTCTTCATCCCTCTCTTACAGCAATAAATAATAGAATAAGAATCCTTCTTTTGAAGTAACTAGTTCTCACCTTTCCCCTGATGTAGGTTGTGGCCGCTATGCAGGTGGCCAAGGTTACAATAGCATTGGGCACTTCTGTGGAGGATGGGCTGGGAATTGTGGTGATGGTGGCATTGGAGGGAGCACGTGGTATTTGGTGTGCGATCGATGCAGAGAAAAGTATCTCCGTGAGAAGCAAGCAGCAGCAAGAGAGAAGGTATTTTCAACTCATATGTTTAGCTGTCTAGCTGCTTAAGAGTGCTGTGTTCACCACTTGAAAAGAAGGGCTAGTTTAAGAAATTTGGAATTTCATAATTTGGAAAGTTTTGGAATATCTTCTTATCCTCATTGATAAGGTTTAAGATAATAAAATAGAAACTTTGCTGGCTTCTGACTGGATTTCTTCTCTTCAGATGATAGTGTTCTCAAATTTGTAAAGTAATCTTATTTTTTATCCCAATATAACCAACCACAGGATTGAATGTAATAATTAATTCTTTTAAGTATCTGTCAGTTTATTTAACTTTGAATGGTTTTATTTGTTTGCTAAAATGAGCGCTGTTTTAACTTCGTGTTTATAGTTTCTTTAATGATCCTAATAATCCAGATCATTGGATACAAGATGCCACTAGAGCAGTTTTTAATGGGAATAGTACAAAAGGTGTTTCTCTTATGTTGGTCTTCAAGGACTAATTTCAAATTCTTGCTTAAAGTATGCAAATATTTTGATGTTTCAGGGTAAGCAGAACAATGCTAATATAACTTTATTTTTTAAACTAAACTTTTTGCATGCAAAATTAATCCTGAGTCAAATGTCAAAACTATCAGCTGTTTATTAAATGTTTGCAAAAGTAGGAAGGTAATAGAAATGTGTTTTGTCATAGAAGGTACTTTACAGCAGGTGGAATTAAGCAGCTGTAGTATAAGCTAGGTTGTCAGATTTTCCTGTGGTGAATTTAATTATACCTTATTCAAATTTATCTAGATTAAACAATCTAGGAGAAAACCAATGCAAGTTAAGACACCTCGTGCCTTGCCAACTATGGAAGCTCATCAAGTGATTAAAGCCAATGCACTGTATTTACTGTCGCTGAGTAGTGCTGCTGAGCCCAGTATCCTCTGCTATCACCCTGCAAAAGCATTCCAGTCTCAACTTCCCAGTCTCAAAGAAGGAATTTCGGAAGACTTTCCCATTAAGATGCCATGTCTCTATCTACAGACATTAGCAAGGTAATTAAAGGAAGTGTGTGAATGTTGATTTTAACACTCATCTATGTATAGTATTGTATAAAAATATGTGTGTAAACTAATCTAAAACTTACATAGAAAAATACATATTTTCCTAATTCTTTATGATTTTTTTTCTTCTATCTGTTTTGATCTGTGATCTTGTTCAATTTTTTAGATTTTATTTTCTTCTAGAGTCAAATATGCCCTAAATAGCTTTCGGATGCTAAATATTTTATAACAATTCAGTTTCTGTCCAAAGAATTCAGAATTTCCCAAAGAGTTTAACTTAGTGTGTTAGTAGCAAACATGTATGCTACTTTCTCTTCACAGCTAAAAATAGTAAGAAGGAAACCAGAAGACTTGTGCTTTCTTGGTGTTTCTAAGTAAATTTCACTGTAGTGTTTCGTGTTTATGTTGAGTGGACGTTTGGACCTAAAATACATTCTGGGAATACTTAATGAAAATACTAAAGGATAGAACAGGGTGATCCCCACTCCCTGTTCGTTGAAAATGCCACTGTATCTTCCATGAACACTTTAAAGTCACAACCAGCTTAAAAGCATTAATAGGTGAAGAGTAAGCAAATAGCGTTGGCTGATGAAGTGTATTGGCGAACGACTTTTGTGTATGTGTGCGTTTCAGCAATTTTTAATCTTTAATCCTAATTTTAAAATCTAATTTGGTGTAGGCATCATCATGAAAATTTTGCTGGGTACCAGGATGACAACCTCTTCCAGGATGAGATGAGATACTTGCGCTCAACTTCAGTACCTGCACCGTACATCTCCGTCACTCCTGACGCCAGCCCTAATGTCTTTGAAGAGCCAGAGAGTAACATGAAGTCTATGCCCCCAAGGTACTTCCTTGTAATTCTAGGTACTACATACAAATGTTAAAGCAGTAGCATAACACCAATTTAAAAAAAAAAAAAAAAGGAAAAACATTGCTGCAGTTAAGAAGCTGAAGTATCAGATCAGTCTCTGAAATGGCAGCATAAAAGCCAAAAGCATATGAAGCTGTAGTTAGGAAATTTTCAGTGAATCATAGCCTATCAGCTATATTTTCAGCTGCTGGTAGTGGAATATGTTTGAATATGTAAATATGCGAATATACAAATCAGAACTGAAACTTTTTATTGTACTTCAAGCCAGTTACTTCTCTCTAGAAAGATCCTGGGTTTTCTACCCAAATACAAAAAAATTTGTTCAGTTGATAAGGACTCTTA
Organism: Mohoua ochrocephala; assembly: GCA_013398855.1. Taxonomy (NCBI): domain Eukaryota; kingdom Metazoa; phylum Chordata; class Aves; order Passeriformes; family Acanthizidae; genus Mohoua; species Mohoua ochrocephala. Next base: position 53,566 of record VZTA01009921.1, read on the forward strand.
GCATACAGGGAAATTTATCCATAGCCTCTACTTCAGGCCTGCTTATTTCCCCATAGAGACAATTTTTCCAGAATCTGCAGAACTGAAGAAGTGATCTAAAGATGGATAATTCAAGGACTGTAGCTGTTGCAAATGCCTTGAAAATGTAGCAGGTTTTTTTGACTGTATATCTGTTCTTTATCACAACCAATTGAGTGCAGATTAATGGCCTTTTTGAAAGGAAGGAGCTGTTGTTCTCCTTTCAGGATTTCATTCTGAAGGGAAATTTGAACTGAAGGAAATTTCATTACCTTAAACTTTTCAAAGCAGATGTTGCTGCTTTGTTCTGTGGGACATAAAAATGTCACTGAAGAAATGACAATGCTGTCTAGGACCAAGACTGCTAGATGGTTTCTGTCAGGTTAAACTACCTTCCTATCTGCCTTAAGTTTACTGTGATCTAATTCAAGCAGGTATAAACATTTTTGTTTCACCAGGGAAAAAATGGCTCTTATTATTAATAATAGTCCAGAATCTACTTAGATGCTCAGTGTTTTCAGATGTCAGTGATTCCTCATATTACAGTGAGGCTGTAATGAAGAGAAAATTTGCTTTTAATCTGTTTTTATTTCGATTTGTTGTATTTCATACTGACTGCACAAATAGTTTATTGGAATACTACAATCTATAATGTAGTCTTTTCAGAAATAGAACTTTTCTAACAAAACTCCTTAAGAGTGCATCGTATTGGTATATTCCTTTATTAAAACTGTGGACACCATGGTCTCCTGAGGCCTATAGGGACAGCATAAGCTGGGAGTCCTTCTGCAGACTGTAAGAAGTCCACTGAAGGTAAGGAGTAAAACATGTCAGAGGTATAGCCGTAGCAATTCAAATTTGACTTTAAGGCTAATGATGTTAGAAACTATTACTTCACATAAAGTTCTAAATTTCAGTTGGCTTGCATATTAAAAATTCACTTCATAGATGTTTTCACATGCATTCTCAGGAGAAGTTTGGTCTGAAACTTCAATTTAGGCATGATTTGAATGTTTGTATCTTTCTAAAAGAAATACCTAAATTCTTGGAACTCATCGTGTCCATCATTACATTTGTTTATAAAGCACTTGCATGCTTTTTCACCATGTGTAATTCTAATATGTGCTCCTTCTTTTCCAGCATTTAAGCAGTTATTAGGTACATAAGACAAAGTTTCATGCAGTAGTAACATTGTGATTATGAAATGCATGTATCCTTATTAATTATTGGTGTATAATTCATATATACTCTATATATTTGTTAATGGGCGTATTACTTCACTGATTTCTTCGTAGTTTGGAAACCAGTCCAATAACAGACACAGATCTTGCAAAACGCACAGTCTTTCAAAGATCATATTCAGTTGTTGCATCAGAATATGACAAACAGCACTCGATTTTGCCAGCACGTGTAAAGGCAATCCCCAGGAGACGAGTCAACAGTGGAGATGCGGGTAAGAGCGCAGACGTCAGAAGCAGGGAAAAATTATTCAAGGATTTGCAATTCTTCTTGGAAACTGTAGACAAATATATTTTTTATAAATACATGTAGTGACTTTTTAGTTATAAAACAAACTAATAGTAAACATTAGGTGTTTGTTAATCAGCACAGAATTAGCCTAAGATTGGTTTAGGCTTTACTGTAACTCTGAAATTTGTGGTGAATCTTCTGTGTCTGATTTAAAAGCGAAGGTGGTGTTTTCTTTCTCAGTTGAAGCATCATTTTTCCATATTGCTTTTTTAATGCAATTTTCTCTCAGAAAAAAGAATCAATTCTAAAAGTGCTTTATTGCTTTTCATTTTTACTGTGGCTATAAAATTGAAATGGACAAGGAATCTAATGTATGCATATTTTTATGCTTTTGAATAGAAGTGGGGTCCTCTCTCCTGAGACATCCATCTCCTGAACTTTCTCGGTTAATCTCCGCCCACAGCTCTCTTTCCAAAGGAGAGAGAAATTTCCAGTGGCCAGTATTGGCATTTGTAATCCAGCATCATGATCTGGAAGGACTTGAAATAGCAATGAAACAAGCCTTACGGAAATCTGCTTGCCGAGTCTTTGCCATGGAGGTATTAATGTGCTGATGGATCTTGTGCGATTAAAATAAGATGGTTGTAAATTCTGTCTTGGAGGCTTTTTTTAAGATTATGCTATATTCCCTGTAATACAGTTGTCATTTTTATAAACTGTTTTAGCTACAGAGTGATAACATCTTACTTGAAGACCTTTGCATTATTATTTGCCTGTCCAAATCATCAGTGCACTTCCTGACATAAATGGTTTAGGAAATGGTTTTACTCCAAGTTTGCTTAACCACTTGGTAACTCCTTGTATGTAATTTGTTTTAGGCCTTCAACTGGCTTCTTTGTAATGTCATTCAGACAACTTCTCTTCATGATATTTTATGGCATTTTGTGGCTTCCCTGACTCCTGCACCTGTAGAGCCTGAAGAAGAGGAGGATGAAGAAAATAAATCAAATAAAGAAAATGCAGAACAAGTAAGTGAGGTTCTGCACTCCTTTCATCTCTGCTGGTTTTGTAGGCAAATAAGAAATATTTTTATGGGCAAAAACAATTCCTTAGTCCTCTCACTGTGAAACAAAACCTTAAATTGTAGACATAGATTAATTTTTCTTTTAAATAATGAGATTCTGTGTGCTAGTGAATTACATGGTCTTTTAATGCATTATTTTTGAGTATTCATGGGAAATAAGAAAGCAAAAAAGCAAAAAGCACATTGCTAATCCATTAAAAAAATTTACAGTTTGCTTTTTATTCTTCCTTTGCCCCACAAAGAGAAGAGAGAAAAAAGAGAATATTTTTTAAAGAAGCTTTGTGATTTATTTTATTCTCTTTCAGTGTTCTAAGAAAAGTCAGTCCATAGTTAATTGTGAAAATTCATAGTTAATTTGCATACTGCTGTATATGTGTGTATATATAAATAATTGCATAAATAAGTAATTATGTGCACTAGGTATACTTAATTTAGTGATTTAAGAAAAATCTATAGTTAGTTCTGAAAATGTAGCATATAAAATGGTGTAGTCTAACATAGTACACTTCCAAAAGATATCTTCATACAACCTCTTCTAGACTTAACTCTGATTTAAAACATTATCATGCCCTCAAAGAATAGTTCAAAAAAATCATGCTAGTGCTGTTAATAAGTCAGGGGAATCTTTATCACTTGAAATCTAATCCAGTTTTGAAATGAGATGGTCTGAAATTGGTCTTTTCGGCAGTGTAACCTGGTACACTGCTGTTCTGGTACTGACACACCTTAACTAAGAATTATTATGTTCACAGCTCTAATGAAATGCAGCAACTGATAACATTAGCTCAGTTATCAAGTTTGCTATGGCTGGATTTTGCTGCTCAGACAAAGTTGGTTTCAACAGCTGGAATATGTTATTTATTTCTGGTTTGTTTCTTTGTTTTCAAATTATTGCAGTGTAACGTTTGACATCTTTAAACGATGAGAAATATGTGGCATTATACAATATACTTCCCAAATTCCCTGTTGGAGGCTCATGTGTAACTTACTGTAAAAGTTCTCTGACAGGAACTGCGTCAAGTTCACATTCATTGTAAGATGGCTGCAGTAACTCTTAAAGCAAATAGCATAAATGTTTTTGTTTACTTAACCTTTTTTTCTCAGAAAGTCTGTGAATAACACACGAATTGCTTTGCACTGTAGGAAAAAGACACAAGAGTGTGTGAACACCCTCTGTCGGACATAGTGATTGCTGGGGAAGCAGCTCACCCCTTGCCCCACACTTTCCATCGCCTTCTTCAGACAATCTCTGATCTTATGATGTCTCTTCCCAGTGGTAGTGCATTACAGCAAATGGCCTTAAGGTAAGCACAAATCAAGAAAATTCTTGAAAAGGCAGGAAATGTTGTAGAATTACAGTTAAAAGATTTTGCAATGTAAATAGGATGCTTGAAAACTTCGTGCGAGGAGGAGCACATCTATCCTTACCACTAGAAAAGAGATACATAGAAGACACAGATAAATGTTTATACATATAAACAATAATCTAAAAGACTTTGTTGAGAAAAATGTACTTGCTTTTAAATTCTATACTGTGTCCACTGTGAAAAAGAAAACATCTTACAGAATAATACAGTAGGATCTGCATGTACGTGCATGGTGGTATAGTGCCCTTTGCTCAGAAATTTGTCACCTGGATAATATCTTTAAACTTTGAGATTTTTTCTGTGTATCTGTCTCAAAGACACAAAATGAATAATAATGGTTGTGTTTACTATTAAAATTCTAAGAAAAGTTTATTCCTGCCTTCCTCAAAATGGTGTACTAGAAGCACTTGAGATCCTGCAAAATTTGAAGTTAAATGTTTATAGAAAATATTTTGAGAAGCAAAAACGTACTTAATATTTTCACTGGTAAGTTATGTCTTTTAACAACAGTCAAAATTTTAAAGTCCTGTAAATGTGTTTTCAGGTGCTGGAGTCTTAAATTCAAACAATCTGATCACCAGTTCCTGCACCAGAGCAATGTTTTTCATCATATCAACAATATTTTGTCTAAATCTGATGATGGAGATAGCGAAGAGAGTTTTAGTATCAGCGTTCAGTCTGGTTTTGAAGTCATGAATCAGGCAAGTATTTCAGCTCTGGCTCAGGAGCAGAGATCATTTGTGAACAGTCTGTGTGTCCGATGATGATTCTCTTTAAATTAAAAGATTCCTTATTGCAGTGTCGTATTTCCTTGAACATATCTCAGTTTGGGATCTCGTTCCTGCTATTTAGGCTCTCATATTTAGCTTCAGAGGTTTAAATATTGGCTCTTAGCCTGTATATCACTCCAACTGAAATTTTGGAGCTGCGCTTGTAAGTGCTTGTTTGCAAGTGAAGTTTTTGGGGAATGTCTTGGGGTCCGTTGTGTCATGGAGTTAGTTAACTTCTTAAATATTGTGTACTTCCAGTTCTTCTTTGCTTACATCTTTTTCCTTCTGTGATTCCAAGGAGCATGAATTAATACTTCTGTTCAATATTTTTGAAGTGTTTTCTTCCATTTATTAATATATTTGGGCATTTGCTAATATGTTCAGCTCTTAGCTGTTAATATTTCCTTTGGTTTAAAGGACTGAATAATTTGAATCAATAAAGCACAAATTCCTTGGAGAGCCCATTCCTCAAAACAGATATGCCTGTGTGGTTTTAAGAATTGTAAATCATGCCCGTATTTGGGCTTACTCTCAAGTATTTTAAATATTTCCATTTGTTTTCACAGGAACTGTGTATAGTGGTTTGTCTGAAAGACCTAACCAGCATTGTTGACATTAAAACATCAAGCCGACCTGCCATGATTGGTAGTTTGACAGATGGGTCTACAGAAACCTTCTGGGAGTCAGGAGATGAGGACAAAAACAAAACTAAAAACATCACAATTAACTGTGTTAAAGGAATCAATGCACGTTACGTTTGTGTTCATGTAGACAATTCCAGAGATCTTGGGGTAAGAAGAATATAAAACTCTCTCTCATTGAAGGTGCATAGTCCAAGTTGTATGTGTTTGTCAATCAAGAAGTGCTGTTTTCTTTGTCAGGTGGTAAATTCTAATTCAGAAGTTCACATTTCAAAGTAAAGTTTCTAAATCCTGTGATTTAGAAAGCAGAAACTGTTAGGATTAAACCAGTCTGTCTGACTTTGCAGTTGCATAAAACTGAAACTAAGAAACTTAATTCTCAGTGGTGTGTTCAATTTCAGATGCATTTTCAATCATTTAATTATTTTAAGGTACTTTTCTTGCTCATTGTTTTTGCAGAAGCATTTGAAAGAAAGAGCTTTCATAAAATCCGAATTCTCTAGACTTTCTACAGTCTTTTTTTATTGATCTGGACAGCAATTGAATGTTACAGATATGTCTGTATTTCAATCACAGCTTTTAATACAAAGAGCAGACTGTTTTAGAGAGCTGTATTTTGGAATTCTTTGTCCTTGCTTTAGATCACTTTTTTTTTTTTTTGTAATGAAGCAACTTTTCTCTTTTATGTATGTATTCTCTTGATACAGAAGTAGTCAGAACTGTCTCAGTTGAAGTGTTTCATTCTTATTTTGCTTGCCTGTTGCAGAACAAAGTGACCTCTATGACCTTCCTAACTGGCAAGGCAGTAGAAGATCTCTGCAGAATAAAGCAGGTAAACATTTTAACAGTTGACATAGAAAAATTGCTGTCATCGTTTGTGCACATATCAGAGTTTTCTAAGCAAATAGTTTCCATTTCTTATGGTAGATAAATTACTTTGCAAACATCAGGCATCATAATAAGCCTTGGAAAATACTGTGTTATTAATGACAGAATCCAGTCATGTCTACTGACTATTGATCAAGCTTTTACTTTTCTACTAAAACAGAACAGGGTTATGTAAAATATTCCTTAGATTAATTTAGTTTTAATTACTATATGATAACTTACCCTTTCAGCTGTAGAAGGTTTCCAAAAAGGACTCCCAGAACACAGGCAGGAACTGATTCAGCTTTGCTCTGACACTTCTCCAACAGCTTTTTACCTTCCAGCACACCCACATACTGTATCCTGTCTCTTGGTATTAAAAAAAAGAGTTAGCCTTGTCTGCTGCAGCACAGTTCAATGCAGACACTGAGAATCAGTGTAGAAATGGGAAAGAACAAATATTAGCTTGATGATAAATGAGCCTGTGGATAGGAGAGAGGGGCTCCCTGGGCTCAGGGCTTGGGTTTCTCTGAGTGATGATGTGAGGCACTGCACCCGATCAGTTCTTGGTTTCCAGTAGTGACATTGCAGTTTCATATGAAATACATGATTTCATATAGCATTATTTATGTTCTTTTTTTTTTTTAAACAGTACTTACTTTAAAATAAACTTTATTTTATACAGTTCATCTCTCTTTTTTACGGTTAAGTCTTGCATGTCTTGATAAGGATAGCAGATCCTGACTTCCACAGAGTAACAGTTTCTTTGTGTGACTAGAGATGAAATAATGTATCTACTGGTAATTGTGTGTTATATTTTCAGTTAAATTATAGAGGCTGTTTTTTCTTTTTTCAGATAAGTGGTGAGCAAATATTAGTTTTAACAGTTGTTTTCTTAATCTATGAACTGTTGCTTTGAGGGTAAAAGGGATAGGTAGGCCACTATTTCTAATAAGCTTTAGAGACAAAACAGAAATGGCCGTATGTCATTCTTTTACTCTGAACTCATGAAGTTGAATATTTTTATAATTAAACATAAGTCTTACTACTGCTCAGGTTGAAATTTTCATTACAAGTATAGTATTTGTTACGGTGATATATGACAGGGGGTGACTTGTTGTTTGATGTAATGTCGGTTTCCAACTTTATATTCCTCTTTAATAGGTAGACTTGGATTCAAGACATATTGGCTGGGTAACAAGTGAACTCCCTGGGGGTGATAATCACATCATCAAAATTGAATTGAAGGGTCCGGAGAACACGCTAAGAGTTCGACAAGTAAAAATTCTTGGCTGGAAGGATGGTGAAAGCATTAAAATAGCAGGCCAGATTTCTGCAAGTGTGGCACAACAAAGAAACTGTGAATCTGAGACACTGCGAGTATTCCGACTTATAACATCCCAGGTGGGGTTTTAACGATGTGTTATACAGCAAAAGTTACTATGAATTGTAAACTTTAGGTGCTTTATGTTTTAATGTAAAATGTCACAGCTGCACAAGTTTATCTTTGAGATATGCTAATTACCATTGTTTTTCTTCCAGGTATTTGGAAAACTCATCTCCGGAGATGCTGAGCCAACCCCAGAACAAGAAGAAAAAGCACTGTTGTCTTCCCCAGAAGGAGAAGAAAAAGTACACAATGTATTTATTCGTATTCTTTCAATAATACTTTGCTGAAAAAAAGATGCAGGATGATTTTCAGTATTTGTTCTGTTTCTTATGCTGCATAATTTTCAGATGAAAACAGAAGTAAAATGTCACAATTGCTTATTTTTTTTTAAAATCGTAGTGTATTTTTAATAGTAAACTATAGTGTCTTTTTTTTTTTAATAAATTATAACTGAGGCATATGCATTTAATGGAAACATCATAGTAAAGGTGATGCAAGTGATGCCTACAATTACAGAAGTACTTAACACCTGTGGTAATAGACAGCCTGAAAGTCCTTCCCTATTATCTTGTGCCTCAAGAGAGGCTCTGTTAATGTTTAGAGAAAAAGTATGAAGAAACTGCACTCCACTTGTTTTGCTTATTATTTCATTTCGTGCTTAAATTCCTCTTACAAACAGAAAGTAAATACATCGAAGAGGTATTTATTAACCATAGTTAAACTGATCTTGCTTATATATCTTCTCTGTAAAATAAAAAAGCTACAGACTTCTAAAATACAGTTTGTTGATACATTCCATGTTAATTGCTGCAGTAATTAGGAAATGTTCTTGAAACTTTGGATCTAATATTAAATATGCTTTTTATGAAGGCAACATCAGATGCGGACCTGAAGGAGCACATGGTAGGGATCATATTCAGCCGGAGCAAACTGACAAATTTGCAGAAACAGGTTTGTTCCTTTTGAAATTATTTGAGGATTCAGTATTGGTGTCTTGTAATAAATAAGCTCATTTTCAGCGAATATTGCAATGAAGAATTTTCACAATAGTAGAGCTATTGATTACTTTTGGAATTTGTTAGTTTAGTAAGTTAAGCAGAATCTACTCTTCTGTCACTCATCTTAGCAAACATAGTAATCTCCTAAAAATGATTTTTACCATGCTATTGTTTCTAAAATTTTTTTAAGCTTCCTGATTGTTAAACTGAACAAGAGACTGTTTTATTAAGTGCTTTTCATTTGTGTGTGTCGAGTAAATGTATTCTTAGGGGGTTAATGTGGAGTGGTTTTTTTAGCCTGAATTATAAGTAAAAAATAAATTAAAAGGCAGGATCCAAAAAACAATAAAAAATAATTTCAATTAAATTTTCCAGAACAAAGATGAGCAAATTCGGCATTTTATTCTTCACCTGAATTTATGTTAAAAAGTCATTTAAGTACAAACCAAATCTCACAGGTTTCCCATTTTAGCCATACTTGCCAAGGTACCTAAACCCCAATGTTTTACACGTGCTGAAAGTTTTTAAGAGCTGTTGTGTGCTTGGCTTCTGTTTGGCCAGGTGTGTGCCCACATAGTGCAGGCCATCCGGATGGAGGCGACGCGCGTCCGCGAGGAGTGGGAGCACGCCATCTCCAGCAAGGAGAACGCCAACTCGCAGCCCAGCGACGAGGACGCCTCCTCGGACGCCTACTGCTTCGAGCTGCTCTCCATGGTCCTGGCGCTCAGCGGCTCCAACGTGGGCCGCCAGTACCTGGCCCAGCAGCTCACTCTGCTCCAGGACCTCTTCTCCTTGCTACACACTGCTTCTCCCAGGGTGCAGAGGCAGGTCAGTGCTAACCGCTCCTCAAACGTCTTGGTATTCCTAGAAAAATGTCTTCAAAACCCTAAAATCGTGTGCATGAGAAAAATACAGAATTTCTTCTGGGAATTGAAGTGTCAGGTTTTAGGGAGTTTGGGTTTTTTTTAATAAGTAGAGCATGGTAGAAACGTTTGTCAGATGAACAGCACCTAAGTATCCAGTGGTTTTTGAGTATTTCATATTATGTATAATGCCCATGTAGCCAGTGTAGCTAAGATGAGAGGTTTTTAATTACTGGAGCCTGTTATGGATCTCACATGAGTCTTTAGCCTCTGTGTCGTACACTCAGGCTCCAAGTGTAGTAGTGTGGAATTAGACAGTTCCTTTCTACTCTTGGTATCCTCAAGGTGAGTTTTAGTATCTGTTTCTTTCTGGATTTGAGTGCTGTCTGAGTGTATATATCGTTACGTGCACATAATAAATAAACACCTATAATAGATATATATTTTTAATAATGTTAATAATATGTAAACATATAAAATATCTGTGTTAGTACAGTTAATGCACTGTTTTGCTGCTAGCTGCTCTGCCGCCTTCAGGTGGATTTTAAGTTTCTGTTGCAGAATTTTTTATGTCTCATACTCTCTGTTCTTCTTTTGACAATTTTTGAACTGTTAAAATCTCACATCTCAGCTTGCCTGGAGGCAGATACTGCCCTGCTTAGTAATTGCGATACATTGCAGATATGCAATAGCTCTTCAAGAGAACTTTGAAGGCTTGCACAATTAGATAGGAAATGTTAAGTCCTTAAGCTTTCATCAGCTTTCATGCTGATTTGGACCAAACTTTGTATGATACGTGCAATTTCAACCCCAGCTTCACCCATTGGTAATGTTGAACCATGGCGTTTCAAGAAAACTCCTCTTGGGTCCAGAGCAATTGGCACAGCAAAAAATTCCAGTTAGACTATCAGAAGGAAAAAATAAAGGAGTGGGAAAAGACTATTATAATTTTTAGTACCTCAGGGCAAGTACTTTGTTTCCAAAAGTCTAAAGTGTCTCTAACAGTTCTAACTCAATAATGCATGTGAAGTGGGTGACATGTCTGTACTGTGCAAATCAGAGTTGTACAAACATCTCTATCACCGTTACCCAAGTCCAGTACCAAACATAGTTTTGTTATTATGTGAAGACTAAGTATGGTTTGAGTGAGATCAGTTCCAGACTCTTTGGCCTTGTCTCACTGCTTACGTTAATAAACACTTCATTGCAAGATAGAAATACTGCAGAATTTCTTACAGGAATAATTAAGTACAGCAATTAGATTCAGTCCTTCTAACTGAAATAATTTGTGAAGAAGAAGAAAGACTTTGATTTTGCTTGAAAACTCCAGCTGTCTTGGTAAGAATTGTGGTGTTATGATTTTTTTTTTCTCCAGGTAACATCATTACTGAGACGTGTTTTGCCTGAGGTAACCCCTAGTCGCCTGGCAAGTATTATAGGGGTGAAGTCTCTTCCACCAGCAGATATAAGTGATATAATACATTCAACAGAAAAAGGAGATTGGAATAAACTAGGTATCTTGGACATGTTTTTGGGATGCATTGCCAAAGCTCTCACTGTACAGCTAAAAGCCAAAGGGACTACTATCACAGGGACAGCTGGCACTACTGCAGGCAAAGGAGTTACTACAGTCACGCTTCCAATGATCTTCAATTCCAGGTTTGTGTAAAAATATGTAACAAACTACAGCCTACTGTGCACTATCGTACACTATTTCTTTGTGCTGGATTTTGACAAATAGTAACTAATTATTTGAATTTATTTCATCTATTACCGTTTATCCTTTGCAGCTATATTCGGCGAGGTGAAAGTCATTGGTGGATGAAGGGGTCAACACCTACACAGATTTCAGAGATCATCATCAAACTCATTAAAGACATGGCAGCAGTGAGTCTCTATCCTTTAAATGTGGAGGATATTCAAATATTTCTGATAATGAAAAGTACATTTTTTCATTACTTTTATTGCAGTTAGTATCAGACTGAGCTGTTAAATGTGAATTGGTCTCAAGAAAAAAAAAACCAAATAGTTTTCTGGATAGAGTCTAGGGCTAAGAGCAGTAGCAGCTGAGTTCTGATTCTGCTAAACAGAAATCCAGTTTTGAAATAAGCTTTTTTAATAAGTTGCTTGTACTAGAAATTTAAGAGGTAAACAATAATTGTGGGTCTTTTTCTAACATTATTAACTTTAAAGCTTAATTTTTAAATCTTGAGTACTCAGAACTTCAATTGAGAAGTGAAACTTATCTGTGAAGTAAAATAATAGTGTTGTTTTCATGTAACTTTCATGTAAGTATGAAGACTTAATGTATGCATTTTCTGGTTGAGATTTACTTCTTTTAGTCACTGAAATCTACATTTATAGTTGCTTATTACTTTAATTATCTAGGCTTAAATTTTCCATCATTGTATCTGCTTCAGAAAATTTTTTTGGCAGAAAAATTGATGAAAAGTGAGTCAGCTATTTCCCAGAAACAATATTGGCAAAAGAAAAAAAGGTTTTGTATGTGTTTTTGGAAAAGGAATTTAGTTGGGAGGTTGTTTTTGTTTTCCTTAATTCTGCGCCTATTTCAGTGAGATGCTCTAAATGACCCAGATTTTCCTCTGTGAATACCCTTTGAAAGGTTTTTCAGTATCTTCAAGTTGGGAGTCCTATTTTCTAAACCATTCTCTGTGCTTAGATTAAGGAGGTTCCTTCTCAAATTGCTGAAGCTGGATGGGAGTTCTCTGCAGTTCCTACTGTTGATTCTGACTGCAAGATCTTAGAATCTCACAATTGATAAGAGTTACAATTAAAGTCTGTCTGTGTTTGAAAACCTTTTTTTGAGGCTTTCTAGAGCTGCTAATTATCAGCAGGGTGGCATCAGTTTAACTATTCTCTTCATAACAGTTACAAATGTGATTCCTTTCACATAACTTTTTCAACATTTGCTATGTGTAGGTACCTAGATCTGAGTTAGTCACCATAGCTTCCTTTTTAGAGTCCAGTGAATCTCAATTATGTGTCACCTTCAGCATGAAGTTCAGAGCTTTAGAGATTACATTAAGAATTGAAGGGTGCAGCAGCCTCTGAATCAGAAACTCGAGGGTAGGAGTCAGTGCCATAGGCTTAGAATGTTAAAGATTGCACAGTATGCTGTGGTTCTGATGTTTGCTGTGTACTCCTCTTTATTTCTTTCTAATATAGGAACTGTAGAGACTGTTCAGGAAGCTGAGCTAGGCATGTGAAGCTGATTTCCCTAGGAACCCACTGGGATTTGTGTGCTGGTCACAGTCCCTTATCCATGCTCCAGCTCTGCATCTTTCTTTCTCCAGAAGGGGTGGGGGACACTTTAGAAACAGAACTTCCCATTCTTCAAATCATATGCCCTCTATCTATTCCAAGTTAATTATTCCAGTAGTTGCTCAGAGACAACTTCAGTCAGTTACTTCAGTATTTGAGGGCTAATTTTTACCAGATCTGTCTGATTTGAAAATCAAGGCCAGGTTGGATGGGGCTTTGAGGAACCTGGTCTAGTGGAAGGTGTCCCTGCCCATGGCAAGGGTGTTGGAACGAGATGATCTTGAAGATCCCTTCCAACACAAATAATTCTGTGAAAACACCTGATTTATCAAAGTCATCCCCGATTTCCTCTTTATCTATTCTAACTTGAGATACTAACCTAATGTTTTTTAGCAGGTCTAATTACAATTTTAGCTGCTCTTAATAAAAGCTGTAATAAATTGAGTTCCTCTTTAACAGGGTCATCTGTCGGAAGCTTGGTCACGTGTGACAAAGAATGCTATTGCTGAAACCATCATAGCTCTGACCAAAATGGAAGAAGAGTACAGGTCACCCGTGAGGTGCATTGCAACAACCAGAGTAAGAACTTCACTAAACTTAGCATTAGTTCATTGTAAATGTGCAATAGGAGCCCATTCGAGAACCTTCTGATACGTCAGAAATACACAAGTCAAAACTGAATTAGAATTAAATATGCATCTTGGGTATCTCAGAAGTAATGAAGAATAAGTGTGATGCCTCTATACATTTGGGGGTTTATTCTTGAAATAATTCTGCTTGAAGTTTGTCACGCTTGCCTTACACTAAATCTGAGATCATCTATGTGGAAAATTGCACAATATGTATCAGCTGTCTTCTTTCAGCTCTCCAAGCAATTATTTTAAGTGGTTTGACTCCTAGGTAATCAGCTGCCACATCTCAAGGCTATTACGAAAACACTCAGTAACAGATGTTCTCTAGGACAATTAAGCTAAGCTTCACCTGTGTTTGTCTCAAAAAATATTTGCTCAGCCCTTTATTACTGACATGGTGTAACCTGGTGATTTTCTTTTCTTGGTCTTTATTCTTTCTGTGAATCTTTTGTAGAAACCAAGGACTGCTTCAACCTTGACAGATTGCTTGAAATACCATGAAAAGCATATTTGTAAATTATGACATCCTTGCTGTCATAGGGAGTGCAGATTTTAGCTTCTCAAGTTAATAATTACATAAAAAATAAAAGAAGTTTGCGGTGGTTTCAAGCATTTGACACTCATGTTGTTTTCCCTCTTAAAAGTCTGTACCAGTTGTTCATCATTTTTGTTACTCATAAAGTCTCTGCTTTCTGGAGGTCACAGTCTTGGACTACCACTGGCTCCTGCTGTCACCATATTAGTTTAATCAGGTCTTAGAGGAGCCCCGAATGTCAGCCCAGCTGCTCCTGTGACTGAAAGTAGTTCTGCCATGGAGGTGTGGGGTTTTGGGGGAGAGTCTGGTAAAGTTTCTCAACAAAAACTATTTTAGTCAAATCAAACATTTGAATAAAGACTGTTCCAAAAAGCAGTTGTCAAGTGCCTTTCAATTTTATTTGCACTGACAGATTATCCTCATGTAGCTCATCTGTTCAAGATTTCACTGTAGTCAGTGGAGAAGAGAGAAAAGCTTCCTTTGACTAGTTAGCTCAGAGCCCTTTTCTAGGTAATGCCAGTTGCCCAATGCAGTGAGGAGGGAACAGGGAAACCAGTGTCATTGAGCTGAAGTTTTTGGGGGATTGTTTTTGGGTTTGGTTTTATTTTTATTAGTCCGTGTCCTTGAATTTCTTCTTCCCCAAAGCCTGCAGTGTTTGGGAGCAATGTGCGAGTCTGTATTTGTCATATTTCTTCATAATGTGCTTTGGTTCTCCACTTTTTCTTTCTTGTGGGCTAACTACTGTATTTATAAACATAAAGCGATATACCTGAAAGAAACAAGGTAGTTCCCAAAAGTTAAACAAGTTTTATTGTGTTCCTGACTTCTTTTGGAAAATAAACTTGCATCGTATGAGCAGGCTTCAGCTGACAATAATAGAGTTTGCAGGTAACGGTGACATTCTTATCTGCCAAAGTTTATCTTTTCAGTGTTTGGTTTGGTTTTAATATGTCTAAGACATTTAATTCTGCCTTGCCTTTCAATAGCTGTGGCTGGCCTTAGCATCCCTCTGTGTACTTGATCAGGATCATGTTGACAGACTATCCTCAGGAAGATGGATGGGAAAGGATGGGCAACAGAAACAGATGGTGAGACTGAAAATCATATGGTTTTGTGTTTACTTTGATTTATTCACTCATCAAAGAATTTAGAATAATGATAGAGAATGGTAAACTTGGCCTTTCTCCCTTTTCTTCCCTCCCAGTGGGGATCATATATACATGTTTGAAGTATTTGTGTACTAGACAAGCACTGCTCAGAAAACAAAAATTCCAACTTAAAACAGTAGTGTTGCAATTCTACCAGTGTTCAGGATGAAATAAGGCCTTCCTAACACCTGTGGGATGAGTTTCTTAGTAGATTGACTCAGTTTATACAGCACCCTCTGTATAAACCCTATCAGAGCTTTTTCTTTCTGTCTTAATCCCTGTCACGAAATAAAATCAATTCTTTTGCGTTACTCAATAACTGCTTCTCTGGAATTTAGCTTCCTCTTCCCCATCTCACTAGAGAATGATTACCCCAGGGAGAAACTCGTTCTGACTGAAGAAACTCTTAGAAAAACTACCATTTACACAGAGGACTTAGAAATTTGATATGGACTATGACTCTGTCCATACTTTTCATTTGACAAAATGCCTGTACTTTTCAGTATGACAAAAAGCTTGTGATTTTTTTAACACCATTCTAGAAAGAGCACAATAATGAAGTTGGTCTCTTTATATCTTGGTTAGGTGGATCCCTGTGGGAAGCGAGGGAAGGTTGTGCAATAGCAACCAAGGATAGTTAGAGCAAAGAAGCATCCAAAGCAGTTTAGTGTAGGGAGAAAGTGAATACAGGAGGCATAGAGCTGCAGCAGCAGCAAGGAATAAAACTGCTGAGAAGGAAGCAGACACAGAGGTTTCTGAGGGGATTCAGAAAGTCAAGGGGCTTGGAGATGTCAGAGGAACAGCCAAGACATTGTCAAGCATGCATTCAAGCTGCTGAACCCAGCCTGAAATTCCCCAATCCTGTTTCACATCAGGATATTCAAATGTTGAGGTGAACTGTTTGTCTCCCTACCAGAACTGCTTTGAAAGAACTCTGTTCTAAGTTGCACGAGAGTATCATGGAAACCACTTGTACTGGGATTACAGTGGAAACTTGTTCTCAGACACGTGCATAGTCAAAATCAGTTGTTGAAGTCTATTTGTGGGGATATTTTGAATTGCAAAGCAGAACCCTGCAGAAGTTTTTTAAAAAATTTTATCAGTAGAACAACTTAATTTTATGATGGATTTTGAAGTTTGTTACTTCAGCCATGCTGTCTCTGAGTTATGGATGACCTACAGCTTTGTTTAGATGTTTGAAAAGAGTAAACATACCATATCAAAGTAATGAAGGGTAAATATCATGCCTGTTGACTGACCTGAGTACTCATATATCTGAACTTTCCTGTTAATATGCCCATAACCTGTTGTTACCACATAAATCTCTTCTCAGACTAGTTAAAAGCAATGTCTCAACTGTATTGTTGAAAATGCACTTTTTTGGTGCATTACACAAGATATGAGATGAAGAATATCAGAAAAACTCTTGTCATAAATTGAGAGGGGTTGTGTCAAGGAATAATTGTTTAAATACTGATTATTTTAAAGATAGCATTAATAGTCAAAACAAGCTCTTTATCTGCCTTTATAAATTGGAGGGGAGGTGTGGGGGGTGTGTGACTGAGGGGAGAATAAATAAAAACGGATGACGAAAGGAAGTGAAGGACTTAATAAAGAGGAATTACTTCTTTTTTTTTCTCTCAGCCAATGTGTGATAACCATGATGATGGTGAAACTGCTGCAATCATTTTATGTAATGTCTGTGGGAATTTGTGCACAGATTGTGACCGATTCCTTCATCTCCATCGGCGAACAAAAACTCACCAGAGACAGGTAGAGTATTCAGGCCCTGTGTTGTGTGCACTGCATCATTGTGTGCGTCTCCCGAAATAAAATGTAACCAAAAGGTAGCAGCAAATGCTGAATCTGAAAAGGGTGTTTCGTTTTATTTTGGAGATGGGATAGCTGAGTTTCCAGTTAATTCTCATTAGTTGTTTTTAGTTACATTCTCGTGTCTTTTATCTTTTACAAAGGTTAGAAAATCTTGCAGCAGTTCCTAATTCTAGTTCTTATGCCATATCAGCTTTTTCTCTCTTGTTTAACATTGTTTAGGAACGCTTTTTTAGGAGAATTTAGAAGCTGCGTAGACTTTCTTAAGTATATGTTGGTTCTTTATTCCTGTTAAATTGTATCTTTACTACTTCTGTCATATGAGTCAGTGCTTGTCAACTGCTTCATTTCTAAAGTACGTGTATTCCTTTTTAATATCCAGGAAGATTATTTGACAGCAAATATTCCTACTGGTTCCCCTATGAGTCTTCTCTTATTTTTCAGTATTCCTCTAGCTTTCATTGTGTTTTCACAGATAAATACATTGTCCTATCCATAAGCTTGAAAATTTCCTGACTTCTTTTGGGTTTGTTTTTAGGATTGAAATTTTGACTAGATCTGAGTTTTTATAACTTGCTGAGTACTCTGCTAATTAGTATTCTTCTGTGGTATTCTTTTATCCTTTTCATCTCTAAACTTGAAACTACATTCTCTTTGGATTTTTTCTTTTTGTCATTGAAATTAATGTTGAAGATGCCTTTACTTTTGGAATTCTTGAACATTTCCTCTTTCCTGCCACTATTTCTCATTTATGATTTCTTGTGATCCTTTATTTTCCCCTTTCTCTCTGACTAACTTACATTTGTACAAAGATTAAAATAATAAATATCATTAATAAAGTTAATTCAATGGAACTCATTCCTCTTCTCCCTCTCCTACAATGCATCTGCATTAACTTTTTAGTTATGTTCAGGAATGGGCTTTTAAAGGAGATGATCATATCTCCTCAAAGTGCATTGTTTTCTGTTACTGGGCAGCCTTGGAGTGCGTGAACTGGATTGTTTTCAGGTGAAACTAAAGGCAAATCAAAAGACAAATGCAGGGACCCACTGCTTATGGTCATTCAGTGCAAGGGATCAGCTGCTCTAAAGCACTTGGGATGTGAGCATCAGACCTTTGGTACTGAGTTTCACTCTCCAGTGAAACGCTCCTCCCTGGTTGCCTCAGCATTTGCAGTGTGGTCTCAGCCTGGCACTTCCATGTGTGTCTGTTACCTTCTATTTCTTAGCCAGAGTCTTTGCAATCCCCTTTGAAATTTTCCTCTTTTGTCATCCTAAGAAGATCATTTTATGTCTACTCTTCTGTCATGGCACAGCACAGTCTAGTCTCATTCATTTTTCTGATTTCTCCTATATAGCCTGTTCAGATTACAGTTGATAAAAAGTAAGTTCTTATCTCATAGAAGTCCTCACATTTTTCCTTTAATCTGTCCAACATAGCTACTTACCAGATTTTCCTACTTACTTCTGAGCGCATGTTTAAACTTTTGCTCTTATTCACCACTTTTACCTTTACATCTCACGTGTTAAGCCTCTCAAATTCAATTTTAATTCCGTCATGTTCCCTCTCTCCTGTGTTCTCTTTGCTTCCTGTTCTTTGTCCAGCTTCAGTCATACATGCCTCTTTAATGTATTTTCTCTCCCTTCCAGAAAGGACAGCCTGTAAGTGACTCAGATATGATTATGGGAAGACTTTGGGAAGCAGTTAGGGGTGTTTTTTTTCTGATTGTAATAAGAATTAAAGTGAGTGTATACATCCATACCTGGGAAAATTCTAACTTTTATTGCATTGCAGGTGAAACAAATGGTATCAGAACTGCCTTCAGAGCTTGGGAAAGGAGCAAAAGAAGAGACTGCATGAAGTTCCCTAAGAATTTCATGCAGTTTTTTTTATTTTGCAAAAACTTTATATTTTCCTCATTGTAGCCAAAAGTATCCACCGTGAATTTACATGAAAGTCAAAAATATTAATATTACACACTTGTATAATTGTTATTCTATAGTACATGTTATTAAAACTCTAATTCTCAGTGTTGCTTTGATAAACTACTAGCATGGTTATGTGAAGATATTTCTGATGTTATCTTGTGCTTTTAACATACTGTGGCATACTGGATGTGTTGGGTAGGAATTATTAAATCCAAGCTCTGTATTTATTAAACCAGAAAAAAATGTGCAGCTCTCTTCTTAGCATTGCTGCATTGTTGTTTCTCAGCCATGTTGGATCAAGAGTTAATCTTATTCATTTTTATTTCTAAAAACACTAAGCCTTTATCCTGCCTATCTGCAATATGTACAAGTTACGGAATGTATGAAAGAAAAACAGCTTGCAGTAGACAATCTCTGCAGAATTTTATGAAACGCCTGGTGTAAATCCAAAGAGAGAGTGACAAAAATTACAGAGACATGTCTATGCTCTAACTAAACATGCTATTTAGTATCTGCTTGGTTACCTTGACAGGTGTTCAAAGAAGAAGAAGAAGCTATCAAAGTTGATCTCCACGAGGGCTGTGGTAGGACCAAACTTTTCTGGCTGATGGCATTAGCAGATTCTAAAACTATGAAGGCTATGGTGGAGTTCAGAGAACAGACAGGTAAAACACAACTGTTATTATTTGCTCTTTTTGCTGATTATTGTGATTTTCACCTGCTTTAGGGCAATTGTTTGTTAATAAAAATAGAATAGTTTAACTGCATAATAATTGCTGCCTTTCTGGTTGTTTTCTGTGGCTGCTGTTTTGATGTCTGAGAGCGTCAGTCCCTTGTGTTTCATTAGAACGTTTTTGGCCTTCTCTCTTGCGGCCATAGGCAAACCGACCACCAGCAGTTCTGAAGCATGTCGGTTCTGTGGATGTAGGAGTGGAACTGAATTATCAGCAGTGGGAAGCGTTTGTTCTGATACAGACTGCCAGGTGTGTATTAGCAAGTATCAGTCATCATTAATTACACAAATAGAAGAGATCGTAGGATGAAATGGGCTTCTTATTCTGAATAAACCTTGTTTATCCCTGTGGTCCATTTTAAATCAGATCTCTCGTATGATAAAGTTCTAATGTTGAATATTATCACTCAAATACTTCTGAGTTTGTAAATGTTTATTTTAATTACAGACTACAAACACTAATAGTCAACTAACATACTGGGTAGTTTCATTATTATCTTCAAAAGGATCTAGAATTTTCACGACAGCCTTGCAATTACAAAGTAAAATACACGCTGTCAGCATAAAGTCAAATGTACCAGAAAGCCCGATAAAAAGAGTTTGCCCAACAGTCCATGTATTATGTGAGTGTAGAAGATTTAAGACTTGGCCAGGTTTGTCATCTGTATCCAGAGTGTTTCTGTGCCCTACAGTGTGGGTACAGTTGGCAGAGGGCCAAATCCTAACCAGTTTCTTACCCCACCCTATTTATTTCTGTCTAAGTGAAGCAAATTGGTTATTTTTTTTCTCTCTCAGCCTATGAAGACATACTATTAATGTTACTTAAATTCAGTGCAATTTGTTGTTAGCTTCTGGGTAACTTTTATAAGTTTTCTATTTATTAGGGATGGAAATTAGAGGTGATTGAAAATCCATTTCCATGTAAAATCACTTTATGCTGACGATGGATCAGCTTATAATGTATTCTTAAGAGTGGGTTACTTGATACCTCTCCAAAATCTGCAGATATCTTAAAGGCTGTTAATACAGGGTAAGCAATGTTCATGCAGGAAGCACTCAATATATAAAACACACACGAAGGATCAAAGAACAGTTCTCTTTCTATTGAAAGTTTTAAATTATGGTTTCATTAAGCCATTTCCATTCAGGAGTAATGCAGGTAAACAAAGGAAACATTGTTTTGTCAAGTACGCAGCGTTCAGCTTTTCCCAAGTACCTGATGCAGCAGCAGATAACATAAATCGTGACTCTTTCATCTCAGTTTATTGCACGGACCAGCAGTCCTTCAAAAAGCGACACTGTCAGAACGCTCAGTGAAGGGGAAAAGATGATTAACTCTTTACTTTAAATTTGTTTAGGAGTATGCTAAGATTGCCTGCAGCAAGACACACCCCTGTGGTCACCCCTGTGGAGGCGTTAAGAATGAAGAGCACTGTTTGCCGTGCTTGCATGGCTGTGATAAAAACGCTACAACTCTTAAACAAGATGCTGATGACATGTGCATGATCTGCTTTACCGAAGCACTTTCAGCAGCACCAGCTATCCAGGTTTCTTGTTTGTTCGGTTTTTTCCCCTTTTAAGAGGTTACTATTATGATTGTAATGTGCAGTATGAAGGAAGTGAAAATATGAGGTCTTTCAAACTATGCTCTTAAAAATTCGAAAACAGACATCATAAGAATAGTTAAGCTACTTAAAAAGCTTTCTTTTTGTCTGGCATCAATTCCATTTCAAGAAAGCAGATTGGATCAATTTAGTTTTCTGTGTCTACTTTATTAAAATACATGATATTTTATAAAGGAGAAAAACAACTGAGGTAATTAGTGGATATAATTCACGTGTATTTCATATATCCGTAGGTGGTCTTGGAGTGGTTATGATTTTAATGCCCATTTTATGTTCTTTCTCGTTGTTAAGCAGAAAATAGGGGTCTTCTAGGATTTTAAATAAATTAATATTGGGATTGATATATGTTGCCACTTAAAAGCAAATAACTGCTTCTACTTCAGTGGTTAATGTAACTTCAATATTCTCTTACACTTACTCTTTTCTAAAGCTGGACTGCAGCCATGTTTTCCATTTGCAATGCTGTCAACGAGTACTAGAAAACAGATGGCTGGGGCCCAGGATAACTTTCGGGTTTATGTCCTGCCCAATTTGCAAGGTAAATGAGCTGTGTGCCTACCTAAGTCAAGCAACTTACCTGATACTTAGCTTTTCCTTTTTTTCCCTATTTGTTATTACTGTGTTGCTTGTTACAGTATAAATGAGTTATACTTGACTTGTTTTCTTAATTTCACATGCTGCTATAGAAAGACTGGCATTGGTGCATCTTTTTACCTTCTCCTACTGTTCCCTGAGGTGTCCTCTTCAGAAGAGAGCATAGTCCAGACATTGTCTTAATGCTTTTTTATTCTTAGCACCATCAGCTTATAAATTCCCAGTATTTGGTGATGGTGGGGAGGGGAAGAAGTCATCTTAATGCACGCTATCTGAAGCAGGAATTTTCTATTTTACTAACCACTTATAAAGCTGCTTTGCTTTTCAGTGTGGGGGCAGAGCTGAAGAACACATGTACTTAGTTCAGCTTAAGTTACTAACAATTCCTCTTGTACTCTACAAAATTTAAATTGCTGTAAGCAAAAGCATATGATAGCTGCTGGAAAGAAGAGCACCTTATCCCACCCTAGGAATTTGAAATTTGGGAATGGTCAGCCATTCTGCATGCTGTGGTTCTTCTGTCATGTTGCATTGTGGTAATTTATGGCAGTAGCTTGTGGTCACCAAATGATAAAGAGGACTGTCAGTCATTATGCTTAATTGCTGAGCAGTAAGCCAAAAAGGACCAAAATTACAGAAAATATACAATCAGAATATTCCTGTGCTGTGGTGAGTATTTCATATACTCTTCAGCACCTCCCTGGCTGTTAGTCTGTCGAAAGGGTTGATGTTCCCATATCACAACAGGCCACAGAAAATGCATTCATGGATACTATTTTTGCAGCAAATAGAGTACACACTATATCAGCCATTTTTTGAAATGTCCACTGCCCGGGCTCGTATGTTTTTATCACATCTGTCATGCTATTTGTGCCTGACCATAACACAAATCATCATAGCTGTTGGGATAAAGATGCGAGATACTTTAATCAGCATTTTTTTAATTTCAGAACAAAATCAATCACACAGTATTAAAGGATTTGCTTGATCCAATCAAAGAACTCTATGAAGATGTAAGGAGAAAAGCGCTAATGAGATTGGAGTATGAAGGACTGCACAAGAGTGAGGCCATCACAACGCCAGGTGTTAGATTTTATAATGACCCAGCTGGCTACGCCATGAACAGATATGCTTACTATGTTTGCTACAAGTGCAAAAAGGTATGGTGCTAGTTATTAAATGTATGTTATTAAATCTATGTTACCATTTCAAAAGTCATTACTTAGAACAGAATAAATGTTTAATATATTGTGTATGGAGCAGATAAGCGGGAAAAGATGTCGTTTATAGAATCATAGTTTTAAAAGCCAAGTGTTGGACAAATGAGATGTAAATAGTATCTTACCTTGTAAAGCTCAAGTGTGTACACAGAGCAGCTCAGAAACCAAAAGCACATTGAGTCGATGGCCACTTACAAGAAGGTAACAGTACCTACTTCCTCCAGTACCTATTCACCTCAAGCTGCTACTTAATTCTGACATAGGGTTCATAGAGCATCCAAATCCTGTTCCAAAAGCCTTCAAGTCCCTTGCATAGACCAGGGTACATTGCAGGTTTTGGTCTTGTTCATCCTGAGACTGAGGGACACTGAGTGCCTCAAAACCACGTACCTACAGACAGAGTCAGGAGAGATCAGAACAGTGAAGGCCACTGAAATGGCAGTCATTCATCATAGTCCCCTTACAAATGGAATTGGTTAAACTGAAAAGAATAGTTAAAAGAATAATTGTCTCTGGTTTAACATCCAATCGTTTCTATATGCAATTAAGGCATATTTTGGTGGTGAAGCTCGTTGTGATGCTGAAGCTGGCCAAGGAGATGACTATGACCCAAGAGAGCTTATTTGTGGTGCGTGCTCTGATGTTTCAAGGGCTCAGGTCAGTAAATAACTTCTATTCATGTTTTTATCTTATTCTGAAACTCTTGAGTACCTGAGCTGTACAATAATTCACAGTCATTTGTAATTACATGTATTGTATAGTATTAATATATTCTACAGAATGCAGAAATGAGTTGTTGGGATTGTTAGAACATGGCTACTTCATTGACTGGTGTTTGCTTTCCTTTGTTCAGATGTGTCCCAAACACGGTACAGATTTCTTAGAATACAAATGCCGCTACTGCTGTTCAGTTGCTGTTTTTTTCTGTTTTGGGACAACGCATTTTTGCAATGCTTGCCATGATGATTTCCAAAGAATGACAAGCATCCCTAAAGAAGAGCTCCCACACTGTCCTGCAGGTAGGACTTGGACAAAGCAAATTTGCCACACTGAATTCTGAAATAAGTAACGAGTTCTTATTAACTTTTCTTGCTGATGAATTTTGGTTTTCCGGCAATGTCATTGCACCGATCAGTTAAACATGAGATACTTTGATACAGAAGTTTCCTATACCAGGAATTTCCCTACACCAGGCCAGACGCCAGACATAGAATGATGTGTAAAATGTGCATTGATAAAATAAACACACTATTAACTGTAACTGTCACTATTAATCTGTATCTAGGTAGCCATCATTTACAAACTGTTACCCCAATGCCTAAGTTACTAAGTTCATGTGCTGTATATTGATTTGATATCAGTAAATGATTGGGGGGAAAATTGAGATCTTTTTGTTAAGATACTTACATAAAATAAGTAAACAAATAAATTACGATTCCTGGTATAACCTTAGAATTATTGTTTACTGCAGAATGTAACTCTTGTTCATTATTATCAATTTTGCTCTTAGATTGTGTGAATTTCTTCCACAGTATTAATGAGATAAAACTCTTTAAGTGACTCTCTAGAAGCTTCTTGCCTTTTTTAATTTGAATTTGATCAGTTTAAATTACATGGCAGTTTGATCATTTTTTTTGTCTTCAAAGACCAATTCAACCTTTGAATGAGATGTGTTACCTTCACTTAGGATGTTTGGGGGGTTTTTTTGAGGATATGTACTATATGTTTGTTTACATTGTCTGCAAGCATTAATCTTTTTTTTTTTTCCTTTTTTCCCTCACCCTTAAATTCACTGTAGGTCCCAAAGGTAAACAACTTGAAGGAACAGAATGTCCACTTCATGTTGTCCATCCACCCACTGGTGAAGAATTTGCTCTGGGTTGTGGGGTTTGCAGAAATGCTCACACTTTTTAGACTAGCATTTTTTTTTAACCAGAGCAAAACAGGTGCCCTCATCCCTCAAGTGTCCTGAAAACAAAGTCCAGCTGGGATGAGGATGGGACCATTCCATAACCCAGGTAAAAGGAACAATTTACAGTGCAAGAAGGATGCCAAATACCATGTACATAATTCTTGCTGTGAGATATTGACATTTTTTGAACTGAGACATCAAAATTTGTGAGGTGTTTGCATGTGGCCATTACAGTCATCGGCTAGGAAACATTGGACATTTACAAATAAACAATTGTTATTAAAGGATCTGTGTGTCTGTGGACTATGAATGATGCTGGCTTTCAGGAGAAAGAAAAAAATATTGATTATTGTATACTGACTTTTTGTAATCTTGTACAATTGTAACGCATCACAAGTGGGGATGGGAAAGAGGAATATTCTGGTTTATTTCCTAGACTGTTATAAAAAAAAGTGTTAGGAAGGCATAAATGTAACAAGTATCACACTGTATATAAAGGTATCAATGTTTGTCCTGTATAAGAAATATTAAATTACAACAGCAGTTTCATTTAAACTTCTGGGTTATGTTTGAGCCTGAAATTTTAATGAAGTGCAATACTGAGTGTGCCTCATATCTTGCAGCTGTAAACATAATGGAATGTACATGTCAATAAAGCCACTGTACATTTTTATACAGTGAAAGTCTAACAAATGTGTAAGCCTCCATTTTCAGAAACACGTTTAAAACAGAGGGGGGGAGGGGGAAGAAGGGAGGTGTCCTTTAATTATTGCAGCAGACTCCTAAAAAAGTAGGAAAGCTTTTTGGGTAAACCGGTGGTTATGGAAGTACTTAAGACCTAAAAAGCACTGTTCCATTTCTCAACAGAAAAGCCGGATAAGTGTGCTAGCATTCATATGAAGAATTGTATTTCCATTTCAGTTACCAACAGTGTTTTAAAACACAAAAGAAGACTGCATTTTAAATTATTTTTGTTCAGTTGTATTTTACTGACGACTCCCTAGTCACTCCTGCTTTTGGGACAAACAGCTTTTTGCCATGAATTTCAAAATGTTCATTTCATAAGAGTCTGAAGTCCTCTGCACCTGCATAATGAATGCAAAATATAACTTCAAGTAAAAACGTCTTTCTATAAGATTTTCTCTTTAGATGTTTTTTCTTAGATGTGTTCAACTCCCTTTCTAGCATTTCTGTCTTGAAGCTGATGAAAAGTGTGTTACTGGCTTTTACATTTAAGATATTGGTAGATGGCATCCACACCAGACAATCTTGATCAGACTGGGACCATGGGATCCATCTTGCCTAGCTTCAGACATCTGTAATCACAGAATCACAGGAAGGCTGGCGTTGGAAGAGACTTTTAGAGATCATCTTGCCCAACCCTCCTGCGTAAAGCAGGTTCACCTAGAGCAGCATGTGTACCTCTCACTTTGAAGTAGTTTGGAGTAGTTCACACACCTGTGAAGTACAACTGATCTTACTCACTGTAGCTCTGCCGAGGGATCAGGACAGGCTGGATCCATGGGCCGAGGCCAATTGTGTGAGGTTCAACAAGGCCAAGTGCCGGATCCTGTGCTTGGGTCACAACAACCCCATGCAGTGCTACGGGCTGGGGGAAGGGCTGGAAAGCTGCCCAGCAGAAGAGGACCTGGTGTTGGTGACAGCAACTGAACATGAGCCAGCGTGTGCCCAGGTGACCAAGAAGGCCAATGGCATCTGGCCTGTGTCAAAAATAGTGTGGCCAGCAGGACCAGGGTAGTGATTGTCCCTCTATTGGGTGTCTGACCCATTGTCATATTTAGAAAATTTCTGAGTGTAGCACCATAATTACAAATTAATTCTGTTTTTGAATTTTTCAGCCTCTTTTATTTTAGATTAATGAGTATTAATTTAGGAAGTTGAGATTACGGTGTGGAAAGGACATGACACTGTTCATGTTTATGAAGTGGATAGAGGGAGGGAGAGGCAGTATTGGGGAAATGTTTTTCTCACACACCACTGACCATCCCCTATCACCACTCCAGGGAGGTGGCACGGCCACGTGTGAGCATCAGGCTGTTGCAGAGCTCAGCTCCTTCACGTAATGGTTGAACCTTGGACACGCTGCTCCCACACTGTCTCAGACATTCACGTCACCACATTTCCCCCACGCCGATCTCTGCTGGTGATTATAGCAGATGCCAGCACAGGCCACTAATCAGATCAGTCCACAATAAGATTGCTGTATGCCTTTCCAGCAGTCTCACATGTTTTTCTGTCAGCTGTTGATCCACAGCCCACGCAATGGAAATAGTCAGTTCTTCTTTGTACCACCCTGTTTGCCACAGCCCACCACACACAGCTAATTTATACCAAACTCAGCTCCTGGCCAAGGCGAGGCCTCAGTGCTCGCACTTGGATCATTAGTTTAAAAATAGCTTAAACTTACATGGGTGTATCCACCCAGTGAACACAAAGGGAACAGTAAAAGTTAATAAAACACAGCTAATTAACATGTCACCATCAGGGCCAAATAAGCTTGGTCCTTACAAAACGGGTTTCGCTAATTCCATCATATTGAGTTCGTGTTTCACCTAGACAGAGGCTTAGCTAGGGAGCTTCAGGACCACCCAGTCATTTGGGATAGAACTCGAGCTTTGCAGGGCTTTCCCACAGCCCTCTCATTAAGCTGTGCCACGCACTGCAGGTGCCAGAGTGCAGTGGCTGTGGGGCAGATGCCTTGTCCCTCAGCCCAGGGTGTACTGGAAGGGCTGCGCTGTCACCCTCACTGATGGGGTCTGGTAGTGAGCTTGTGCTGCCAAGCAGTCCAGGATCCGGCTCCTCACCAGGTATTCGTGCAGAGATGCAGCCAAACACACAACAACAAACTGATTACACAGCAGCCAGGTGCAATGGGTATAATGAGTCATTGATAATCACCCAGAGATGCCCCCTGCCAGCTGGTCCAGGGAGTCTTCTCAGGTAATACCCACCTCTGCAGTCTCTTGGGATTCAGGAGGTGCTCTCTGCTCTTGCCTCAATGTTTCATGTAGGCTATGGGCTGCTCATTGAAATGCAATCCCTTTGGATGTAGCCAGTTTCTTTCCGTGTACCTAAAAGGGGATTTGGACACTGAAACCTTGGATGGGTACTTGAGGCAGTGCTTTGGGTCATCCACTGAGCAGCACACACGGTGCCCTTTGCTATTGCCATCCATGGCATTGCTTCTACACTCCCACTCATTTCTGCATCCCAGGTGATCCAAGCATCCCTAGCCCATGTTAGGTCTCAGCTAATCTAGTATTTCCACCTCCCTGTCTGCTAATTCAGTAATATTCCTTTCCTGTATGTGACTTTGTCTACATCCTCCCCTGCATGGTTTAACTTTTCTGCTCAGTCAGCTGCCCTGGAGAGCATTCCCACTCGACCCAGGCCTGTTCCCAGGTCTCACGTACTCCGCCAGAACAGCCATTAGAAGAAGGAAAGGATGGCATTAAGTATGCTGGCACACAAAGGGAATGCCTACTCCACTGTGGCCACGTGTGCAGCAGTGCCACATCACTTTAAGGTAGAGATTCAGGCGGTTTGGTGTGAATGGGCTATGATCCACTAGCAGCAACTCACCATCCTAATGCCACTTCCTAACAAGGACACTTAGAAACTTGGCTGGGGGACCTCAACAACAGCTCTTCAAATGCATTTGCCCGAGGGCAGGTTGTATCAGGGGACTCTGTCACGGAGCACTAATTGCAATGGGATGATCTGAGCTGCAGGGTGAACACAAGTCCCCGCAGGTTTTGCTCTAATAGACATAATGTATGTAAGCTGGAATGTTGGGTTTGCACACACCTCTGTCTCCCTCTTCTCCAATACAAACAGAATTTGAGCAACAACATTCCAGTTCGAGACACTGTTACTCATGAGATTGTTGTCTCTATTTCTACATCTTTGGGTTTTTCCATACTCCCAGTGGGTTGTAGAATGGCCTGGAATCATAAATCTTTATCTTCCTCCTGATGGAGGCTGGGCACAATTACGTACCTCCCACCAACCAACTCCTACTTTTTGGCACACCTCGAGTGCCTTACTGCTGACTGAATTTGACATTTCCTATGAATAGGTGTCCACTGGCAGGACTTTGGATCTGTTCATCCAGCACTCTCATACACTCAAGAAACTGGTGAATAACTTCTGTTTTTTGCCCCCGGTGCTAGGATACAAGACTTAGAAACAAGCCATATTTGAAAACCAGCTTTAGGGCGTCCGTGCAGGACACATTTCACACGACACATAAGGTACCCTCCTTCCGTGCCTCGGTACCAAGGCCAATCCTAATGCAAATGCCAGCCCCCTCTTAGCAATAAGTCTCTTTGGGAATTATTACCACTGTTGCTTGCTAATCATGTTAACTCCTCACCCACTGGCAGAGTCAGCTGAACTGATTTGCAAGGAGCCACCCAAAACACAGAGAAAATTCTTGCAAACCAAAAAAC
The DNA here is from genome assembly GCA_013398855.1 of Mohoua ochrocephala. Classification (NCBI taxonomy): domain Eukaryota; kingdom Metazoa; phylum Chordata; class Aves; order Passeriformes; family Acanthizidae; genus Mohoua; species Mohoua ochrocephala. The sequence continues at coordinate 82,945 of VZTA01009921.1, forward strand.
TCCTCTACCAGCATGCTCAGCCTATGGATGAGCTGGCACTGCCCCTTTCCAGCGGCACTGTTCTGGCCACGGATCACAGCACGGCAAAGAGGAGGTGCTGTCTGTGCTGCTGGCCACGGCTCAGCCCTGTTTGTTCGGCAGCCCTAGCCTAGGCCATGCCACGGCACTCCCATACAGGAGGGGCTCCAGCAAAGAGCAGTTTTTACTGTACTACCTAACAAAACAGAGTGGTACAACAGCTTTTACCCATGAAGCAACCATGTGAGCCATTCATCTGGAAAGAATTACTAGAGCCTCTAGAGACAGAAACAATATTTAGACAGGGAGGAACCTTTTAAAAGAATTATCTTCAGCTTCTACTGAAGCACGAGCAACATCGGGTAACCAGCCTGTTGCAGGCAACACTCTAGCCTGCTGTTGCTCATCCTTAGTTTTACCTTTTTATTTTTCTGTGGCCATGAGGCCTTAAATTGAGGCCCACTGGTTTAAAGACCGTTTTACTTGCAGCCACTGTTTTAAAAAAAAAAAAAA
>VZTA01009921.1:87775-115897 GCA_013398855.1 Mohoua ochrocephala
CCGCCATTTTGGCTGGTCCGCGTCGCTTCCGCCGCTGGAAGTAAACAGAGAGCGAGGGCAGGGAAGGAGAGAAGCGGCGACGCGGGCGGGACGGGACGGACCGGACCGGACGGCCGGGCAGAGGAGGCGGCGCTGGGGGCGACTTTTGCGGAGAGAGCTGATGTGGCCAGAGCGGAGGCGCCAGCGCGGCCCGAGCCCCGGTTAATGCGAAGCGCAGCAAGGAGCCGCCAGGTGATGAGGCGGGAAGGGGGCGGGCGGCAGCGCAGCCGGACCATCCGCAGGGTCCCAGGCCCCAGGAGCGGGGTCCGAGGAGCTGGGGCGGCGGAGCTTGGGGCCTGCGAGGCTGTCGGAGCCCCGCGCCCCGGGCCAGGGCTGGGCCGGAAGGAGCCGACCCTGAGGGAGTAGCGGGCGATCCTTAAATCCCGGTCCGTCGTGTTTGGGGGTCCCTGCCTCGCAGCCTTCCCGTGATAGTGGTAATAAATGGCGAAACCCTCGCTGTGTCCAGCGGAACAGGTTGCTTGCGGCAGGGAGGGGTTGGGTGTGTGTCCGGGTCCCCCCTCTTTCAGCCCGTGCTCCCCTTTAGAGCATTCCTGATATTCCTAGAACAGCCTTTGTGCGGGGGTGAGGCACAGCGAGCTCGGCTGGGCAGGTTCCTGGGCAGGCGTTATCAGTAGGGTGCAAACAGCTCTGCACAGTGGTTTGTTTTGTTTGGTTTTGGTTGTGGTTTTTTTTTTTTTTTTGCTTGTTTGTTTTTTTTTTTTTTTTTTAACTGCCGTTGTGTTCTGGCTGCACCTTACTCGGCAATAAAAACAATGTTAAGCACGTGCTTTGCTCCTCCTCCTCCTCGGTGACTGAACTGTGTGATTAGGGTTGGACATGGCTATTGCAAACAAGATAGCGTGGGTTGCGCCCAGGTGCGGAGTTCAGAAACGAGTCGTTATAATAGGTGGAGAAATTTACTTGGGAAGTCTTAAGGAGTCAGGCACCCGGCTTTCACCCATCTCTCTGCATCGGTAGAGTTGGGTATTTTTGTTGGTTTGGGGGTTTTTGGTTTTTTTTTTTTTCCCTTTCTGCCAAGATCTTAGCTTCTAAAGCAAAGTTGATTGTGGCAGCAATTTGAAAAACAATACGTGTGTGTCCTGAGTATGCCAGAGAGAGTTAAAAGCGAGATTGATGGTTCATGCGTTGCTAAGAAGTGATAAGCAATCATTCCTTGAAAAATAGGTTTTACTCATACAGTAATTTGCTAGCATGGAATTTTGCGTCCATGTCTTCCTTGTTGAAAAGCTGGCCTTGGATTTCAAATGGCCAGGTCTTTAAATTACTGGATACGTAAAGCAAAGTGCACTGCACTCTAATTGCCTTTGTTGCCTGTTCTTATGTTAAATATGCAGAAAGGTTTTCTCTCTTAAGTGGCCTTACTTTTTAAAATAAATATCTTTTCAGATGGCTCTGCGAACTGCAGGCAAATATGCATTCTTTAAATTTTGTATTTGTTTTATTGTTAGGCATGTGAAGAGGTTGAAAGCTGTTACATTTTAAAAAAACTATTCTGATACTTTAAGTTCTGAAACGAGATGCCAACAAATTAGATAAACAAACTGGTTAGAAATTAGATGACAAAACAGTCATGCAGTTCCTAAAATCGTGTTTTTTAGTCTTGAGCTTAGGCACTTTTTTCCTGTTTGGAGAAGGTTTGCCAAGGAAATATTTTTGAAAGGTTATACTTAGTGTCTTTTTAATTACAAGAGCATCCAAGATGTCAGTGACAAAAAAGTTGTCGGGAAATGGTGGTTTTTTTCCCCATCCCTCGCTTTAAGTCACGGCATTTAGAATATGTAACATCTAATTTTCTTGGGAGAAGAAATCATCATCATCAGTATACCTCTAGGGATGGCCGTGTTGTCTCCTTTTGTAAAATTGTCTGTTTATAAAAATGTGGGACGGTATCCCACAACTTCCAGGAGTGGGTTTTGGTCTGTAACCAGCACATATTAGCTACTTAGAGCTCATCCCCGTTAGCTCCGCGGTGCTGATGGGGAGCTGTTGATGACCTGGTCCACTCCTGTCAGCACATCCCAGAGGCCTTTTTTCCAGAACAAAAATTAATACAGTTTTGTCAGTGGCAGCTCCCTCGTGGTCTTCTCTGAAAGGGAGACAAAAAAAGGGAAGAAGACCCCAAACCCTACCTTAATGCAGTGATAAAAGCAGAACATTTATGTAGGTTTACTGCCTTGTTAGCAGAAAATGAGACAGGATCTCTGGAAAGGAAGACGTGGGGAGCCAGGTCTAACAGTACCTTGTGTAGCTTTTTACCGATGGCTTTGGAACGACTTAGACATCAAACAGGCAAGCCTGAATTTGGCAAGTTAAGAGCTTGCCTGTGGTGAGTGCTCGTTGTAACCTAATTGTTTGGAATATCTGTTTAGCCTGAAGTTTAAACTAATGTTGCATTTCAGACTAGCTTCTTAGAAATATTGTTGTTGTACTATGCTGAGTAGTTGTCTCAAACAGAAACACGGCAGGCTTGCAGTGGATTTGCCAATTAATTCTTGATTAATTTTAAGTTGAATTCCATTTTCATGGTTACAAAATCTAGCTCCCTTATATTTTTCTTAGTTGCAGATGATTCTGAGTCACTGTTCAGTTTTCTTCACTGGTGACATGGCTCAGCAGCAGAACTCCGTCTCTGGCAGAAAGATTGCTCCAGCACAGGAATTGTGTTTTACATAGTTCCATAGTCAGGACTGAATCACGGAAAATAGTTCTCAGGAAGCAAGTAGAGATCTTTGCCCAGCGCTGTTTTCATCCTCTGCTTGCCTCCAAGTGCTAGTGGGAGTAAAAACAGGAGTTGAGAAAAAGTCGAGAGACCAATTTTGTTCCTCAGTCTTTCGTGACCGTATGTTCAGGTTTGTCTGCATCATCTTATGAGTGGCTTTAGTCCTTAGGTGATAGCTTGCTTCTGTCATGTGAGTAGCTAGGATTAAAGTCCTTTAAAGATAGGTAGGGAGGTGCTGGCTTTGAGAAAATAATCTATGATGCATTGGATTATGAACAGTATAATTTTAACGTGCGTTTTGTTTTACGAAGTAGTTCCAAACTTAGTGGCAGTATATAGCAGGGAAACTTAACTTTCCAGATCCCAAAAGGACTGGGCATATGATAATCTCAGATGTGTAATCGTACCTGAATGTTAAACCAGGATGATTTTGCTGTGTATGAAGTCCTCGTTTATCTTCTAGAAATCAGGGAGGCTGAGGGTGCTTTATGTGTCAGGCTCACCCCACCCCCGGATTGTCTCAGCTCTTCAGAGACTGGAATTGAGCACATTGCAGTGTAGTGTGAGGTAGCCTGGCCCTTTAGGGCATGAGGTGCATCACACTGAGGCTTTTAAAAATAAATGATCAGATGCTAAGTTCAGTTGTAAGATGGCTGTACGAAAGAACACCTTTTGATCAAAGCCCAGTGAGCCCTAGATTTATTTCAGATATATGTAGTGGTGAGGGTTTTTTTTTTTCCTCTAATAATGTACTATAAGGTAGAAGTTAAGTGACATCATTATGGAAAAAGTATATGCTACGACTTTCTGCCTCAGGCTTGCTGAATTTAATACAATTTTGAAGAAAGATTTCTGGCCCTTCTGTAAATTTTTTTTGGTGGGTCAAAACTTCCAGACTGTTACTGGAAGTCTTCTGTAATCCCTATTTACTAGTTAGTTGGAAAAATGAAAGCACACCAATGGACTTGATGAAATATATTTTCAAGGATACTGATTTAAAACAGGTGCCTATTAAAGTAATGCATTTTAAATAAATAAATTAAAAAAGAAAATATTCTTCCTCCGTGAGAAAAAATTATTTGGTCTGATAAAACATCTGCAATATGCAGTGCCTGCAAGAATGCATGCAGTAATTATGTACTTCCTTGCCTGATTTTTATCTTCACAGTTTCAAGTGTTGTTCCTTATAAATGGGACCGGGGCAGTGATATGTATGATAGTGTTCAAAAAATTGTTTAGAAGATTATCCTTCCGTTAGTAGAACAGGAGAGTGATAATCAACAACACAGTAAAACGAATTAGGTTCAAAGTGTTCTCAAACACAGAAATGAAACACTGAAAGGAGAGTGACTGTTATAAATGAGGTGGCACTGTTAATGATTAAAGAAGTAATATTAAAGATATCAGTTTAGATTATCATGCTATTTCTGGACTGCCACTTTGGTTTGTTACTTGGGTTTTTTCCCTTTATATATGGCAGGGGAAAAAAACCTGCCGAGGTGTTGTTGCAGAAATATCCTTTTTCACCTCCACGGTTTTCTGTTAATGTTGTTCTCATCAGCTCTGTTATGTTTACAAAATAAATAGATTTTTTTTTTTTATTACCTCTATAGAATGAAACGAGGAAGGAAAACTAATGAGGCCAACAGTAGTTCATCTGAAGACACAACTGAGAAGGAATCCAAGAGACACAAGGTTGTAGAGGAGAAAACCATAGTTGTGCAGAGTCCTGACTGGGCAAACCTGCTCCAAGACATTATCCTGCAGGTGTTCCAGTACTTGCCGCTTCTGGATCGTGCTCATGCATCCCAGGTCTGCAGGAGCTGGAACCAAGTGTTTCATATGCCCGATCTCTGGAGGTGCTTTGAGTTTGAACTGAATCAACCAGCCACGTCTAACCTGAGGACTACACATCCCGAACTAATCAAGCAAATAATAAAGAGGCATTCCAATCACCTGCAGTATGTTAGCTTCAAGGTAGTGTATTTCATAGGCTTTTTAAAAGTAACTTTTATTCTAAAAGGAATAGGGCAGCCGTCAGTGTGTAAATGGCCTTGTTCTCAGGCTTAGTATGCTGAAGAAATGGATTTTCTAAATGGACACGTAGACATGGAGGTTACCTCCCAATTAATTTGTTTGAGTGTATTTTCAGGACCAAAACTTGGAGTAACGGTCCTGAACATACCTTTTCATTGCCTTATTTCTGTTAGATGGGAATTTTTTTGTTTGGTAGTGTGGTTTGTGTGGGGTTTTTTGTTTATTTCTGTGGGTCCTTTGCTTGTTGGGGTTTTTTTTGGGGGGGGGGGNNNNTTTGGTTGTTTTTGCCTTTTTTGATTTTTTGAGGTTTTTTTGTAGCAGTTTAGCTGCTTAAAATTCCGCTTCATTAAGTGGACAGAAAGAGTTCTGATACAACTGCATGTGTGGGTTCCTGCCTCAGAATTAAGTACAATCAGGATACGTAAGTTGAGCATTTCCCCACTTCACATCCTCTAGGGACTTGGCTCCAATATTCATGGTCAGAAAACATCTGATGCACGGAGAGTGATTTCAGTACTACTAGTCAGCAACTAGCAGTTTTAATATTAAATTGCATTGGATTGTCTGTACTCAGCACAACTGCATTTCAGGGGACTGAAAAAGTACGTGGGATTTGCATAGGAGGGTGCATGGACTGATTGTGCCTGGCTGAGCAATACCATGTGATGAGAATTGGTTCTGTTAACACTGTGGAATTATTTTCAGCAGATGAAAACCTTTAATGTGAGCTTACATGTCAGTGTGTTTTGGAAGGGTGCTGTGAGTCTCATGGCTGCATATGCATCAGCTGTGTGAGAAATTTGGAAAGGAAATGACTTCTGCAGCAAGTTCAGCATACTCGTTTCTGAGATCAGGCAGTTCTAATGCTGGAATCATCAGCATGTGAGGAGCTGAGTCACCTCTGCCTGCCTGCTTGCAACACCAGATACAAACTGTTATCACAGGATTTGCAGGGCTTTTATCAGCATCCAAATAAAGAAAACTTAGGCCTGTAGAGGAGTTCTTATCTCCTGTCTATGTTGCTGTACATTAAGTGATTCTGAAGAATTTCAGGTGCCCTTTGCTTTGCCTTTTGCTTGAAATCCATCATTTCTTTAATGTGTCACTTCAGTTGTTCTTCAGTGCTGCGGAATACACAAGGAAGTGGGTGTAACACTCACCGTTCCTCTGTGAAGGCTGAAAACGTGAGGGGTGTTCTCTGTAGGCAAAGAAAGATGAGATTGTTGAAAGTCAAGGGTTTTTAGCTTGTGCTTGAGCAGAAAATGAACATTCATTGGACTTAATCTGTTGCTGCCAAGGTAGTGTGTCTTATGGTGGAGTTAAATTTGATCCTGTGATCAAGCTTTATATTGCTCTGTAGGTTTGCAAAGCTGTCATAGCTGCTGTACAATAAGAGGTTATTCAGAAAGCACATCCAGGTGTCAGAGGAAGTCCATTGGAGACACATTAAGTGATTCGGTTGAGTAGCAAGCTCACTAATGAAGGTTTTGGGGTTTGTGTTGGTTTGTTTGGTTTGGTTTTTTTTAGAGTATCCATTGTGTATCTGTCGTGGTTTTGACAGTGAAGGGCCAGTCACACAGGTTCATATGATAATGCACTTAACTCTCCAGCAGCTCTGTTTTATGAACTGAGCCACTGTGAAAAGAAGTGGCTTTTGCACATAGTAAGGGATTTATAGAATTCTGGCATTTTGCTAAGGAGGAATGTAAAGGGAAATTGGAATAGGCTCTGGACCCTCCACTTGCTTATTTGTGGAATGAGTATCTTGGAACAAACTGTTTAGCTGACCTCTCACCATGCAGTATTTTATCAAAGTGTTTAGAAGAGTAGTGAATTTACAGCAAATTGTCTTGGATTTTTGGTGCATCCTTTTTGGGGGAATAAAGAATAACACTGATGGATTCACAATGAGGTGTTTCATTGTGGGGATTTTTTTGACTTCACATTTCAGAAGGTAAAGTGGAAAAAAAAAAGTTAAAAGTGTATTTGCAGTGCTGTCTGAACATGAAATTCATTTTGTTTTAAGGTGGACAGTAGCAAGGAATCTGCAGAAGCAGCTTGTGATATTTTATCACAGCTTGTGAATTGCTCTCTGAAAACACTTGGGCTAATTTCAACTGCCCGGCCAAGCTTCATGGATTTACCAAAGGTATTTTGTTATGTATATTTTCTATTGCAAAGTATTGCAATGTTTTACACAGTACTTATATAACTTTATGAAAAGTTCTGTCGTAGGAATATGAATCTTTGGTAAAGAAAAGTTTATTAGTGGTCTGGTCTCTAATAAAGGGAGGAACTGATAGGTGCCGTGATGGGTATCTGAAGTTCCATTCAGTCTCTGAATCATGTGAGAACATAGGCCTGACCTTGTTCTTTCACGTCCTCCTGTCTGTTGACCTCAATGTAGTGCTGAGCAGCGTGGTGCAAGTTAAGAGGCTAGACAGTTCAGGTCTGTGTAATTGTGTTGTGGGGTTTGTTTAGGAGACAGTTACAATCAAAGGAGCGGCAGAGTTTTATCCACGTGGACTTGCCGTAGGGCTTACACGATCAATGAGCTCTCTTCAGAAAGAAATAAGATCACGATTTGCAGGGCTTCATCTCATGCAATCAGGCATCACTGTCCTTGGTGCAGTGCACTGTAATTCTGAACTTTTTAGTCAAGATTCTTACCTTGCATGTTTACCAAAAATCAGATCTCGTTAGAAGGCATTTAATCTGGTAGACAACAAATCTCTTACATGTGCTTCTAAAGAAGCATTCCTGCTAGTGAGGTGGAAGTGTGCTGTTGCTAATGAGCAGGGGAGTGGTTGTGAAGGGCCGGATACAAATAGGCTATTAGCTGGATCTCAGTGATGTCATTGCTGGTGATGGCAGTAAGGACAAGGAAGAACTAGAGACAGCCTCGGGAAAGGAAGTAGGCTACAGGTAGGGTTAGCTACAGAGGGATTATCAGTTATTATCCTTGGCAGTGGTTACTGCCACATCGTGTAGCTCTCTTGAATATGTTTTTTTTAATTCATAATTTTCAAAGAGGCTTTTCAGATATTTAACTAGCTATGCTATGATTTTTTTCCTTTTCTGATGTTCTTCGAGGCGTGATGATAAGAAAACCTGAATGTAATGAAAACAATCCACGGTGTTTTGAAAATACTTTGTCCTTTCAGCTCTTTCTTACTGTTTTCTTTATTAATCTGAGTGCTGCTTTAGCTCTCTTAGTTTTCACTGGCGGGGCATATTAGGGTCCATATTCAGCTTGCTGAGTAATTACTTGTAATTGTTTGTGCTGTGTTCTTATTCAGCTTCAAGGTTTATAAAGCACAGGTTTCCTTTTTTTGTTCTTCATAAGTTCACATTTGGCCTTTAAAAAAATAGAATCAAAATAAGCCAGAATTAGCTCTAAGGATAATTTGCCTTTTGCTATTTACAACTTCAGTAGTTTTGTCACTGGCATAAAGGACAACTAGTGAAACTAAAGAATTGAATTTGGCCACGACTAAATTCTTGTGGGAAGCTGTTAGTGGCAGGTCCATTAAATGAGAAGCAAAGATGAATTAATTTGGAAGATGGTTAATACTTTGCTGTGGTTTTGGATTTTTTTGGGGAGTTTGTGGGGTTTTTTATTTTTATCAGACTGTATAGGAAGTCTGAACTACTTGGCATTATCTTCATCAGTGCTGTTCTGTTCTCAAGGGACCTGACACGTGGCAAATATCTGTAACTCATATTTAGCGTTGTGTTGCCTGTCTTTTCACTAAGTACATTCTACATGAGTAGAATCTTTTAAAGAATCATACTACAGGCTACAGATGTGGCAATACTGAAAAGACCAGCTTTTCCATGTTGGGATGCTGCCTGTTTCCCATTAGCTCTTCAAACTAGAAGTTTCAAGTTACCTTTTTTAATAAGTGTGGTTAACTTTCTTTGCCTTTCTATTTAACAGCCTTCTTTTTCTAAATACAGAGAATAAAAACATAGTACTAACACTCTCCTAATACAGAGTTGAAATAATATTAAAGCATCTTTTCTTCTGTACATAACACATATAAGCAGCATATTGTCAGGATAGTTGGAGTGGTCCCTAAAGCCAAAGTGTGTAAAGATTCTGAGTTGGACTTCCTGTTTCCATTTGCATGAACTGACTTTGAAAGTTTGTGTTAACATGGAAGCAGTAAGTCCTATTCCAAATCTAATTGTGTGGGAGTTTTATGAACAAACACAAACATATTACCTAAGAATGAACAAATATTGTTGCCAGGCCTTCTCTCATATAACTGTGTTCAGGATATGTACCTGTAGCTCAGAGTGAAACAGGCTTGATATCCAAGTAGCAGGTCTTTTTTTTTTTTAATGATACTTAATATAGCCCATGGAGAAAATAGTTTTTTAAAGTCTTCTATTTGGTCAGTCTTGTAAGAAATCATGAAGATGAACTAATTATTCACTTCGTACCACCAGTGCTTTCTACAATCACTGCTGTATCTGCTCCTTAGTCTTTGTTTCTCAAGTTCAGGTTCCCCGGGCTCTGTCTTTACTGATAAGTCTTCGTGGTTATGTAAAAATGCTGAGCACTTGTCCTACCTTATCGATGCTGTTTATTCAGTAATTATTTGATTTCCTGCTCCTTGGCTCTGTTTGGACCACTCCAGTTAGCTTTCCAAGAAATCCATCCAAACCCTAAATGCTCTTGTGTGGGCGGTAGGCCGGCAGTACAGTCATTTGCCTTTGGATACGAACGCTCCTGACTGTGTTTGCATCTCACCAATGCAGCTCAACTTGCCATGCAGAAACTCCTCTTCTAGAAGATGCTTCTTTTAGAGTGTGACTTGCCTCATCTATTCAAGGGACATAAAAAAAAAAAATCCTCAAAGTTAGGGCTTCTAGGCTTTCCCTTTGCTTGTGGTCTTTCTGTAGATTTAAATTTGTGCGGTGGATTGTCCAGGGTCTTGATTAACATCTAATGTTGCACATTCTGATTTGCCTAATTCATAAATGGATAGCAAAAAATTATTACACTTCCTCTACTAAAAAATGTCAGTTTTAGTATCATTTTTAAATTATGCAATATCAAAAGAATGCGTTTTCAGCAAATGCTGTCAAGAAGTAAAAACTAGGACTGCTGTGTACAGTGTAAGACCATTGAGATTTTTACTTTAGATAACTACTCTTTCATTTAAACTTTCTTTTTTTTTTCAGTCTCACTTTATTTCTGCACTGACAGTGGTGTTTGTGAACTCCAAATCCCTCTCTTCACTTAAGATTGATGACACACCAGTAGATGATCCATCTCTTAAGGTTCTGGTGGCTAACAACAGCGACACGCTCAAACTGTTGAAAATGAGCAGTTGTCCTCATGTTTCTCCAGCTGGTAAGCTACTGTGGTTTTGGGGTTAGCTCGTTTGGGATTTTTTGGTTGCTTGGTTGGTTTGGATTTTTTAACGTATGCATTACATTCTGTCTGAAATCAGTGCACCCCTGGAAAAGTAGGGGTGGGGTAGGAGGGAAAATGAGTATGGTGTTACCTGCAGCTGCCACTGAATAAAGTCCTTTCAGCTGGCGGTCAGTCCATCTCTCCTGCCATTTCACAGTGACTGCGGGGCTAATGATAAAACAGTGCATGTCTGTTGTGGCAAATAGCTAACCTCTTGTGGAACTTAATGAAGATATATCGACTTGAGAGTGCACTATTTGTGCAATGACTAAGTATTCCAATATAATTAAGCTTTTTTGGAATACGAGTTTCTTTTCCATATTTTGTTATGTGTGGGTTTTGACTGTTGGCATGCCATGGATTAGGAAGATGCTGGTTTAGTCATTCTGAAAGAAAGTCATTGCTGGAGAATAACCGCAGACAGCATCAAAAAGGGGCGATGAGACTGAGCTGTGCAAAACTTCTACTGTCACCACATGTCCTTCTCTAACACTCTTAAGTGTGTCTGTAACAAGAATGAAGCCAGCTCGTATCAGAAATCACTCAAGCTTGTTGAAGTTCACAGAATTAACGTTTGTGGTAGACTTACGCAATGCACAGCAAGTTTAAGATTTATTCACAGCCCATCAGCTTAACACTTAAAAGTTTTTCACTGAGAAATGGAAGAGGAATTGTAAATGAAATGCTGGCAACTTAGTACGGTTCCTCTTCTGAGGATGAGTAGAAACTACAGAAACCATAACACCGTAACTTTCTTCATGCAAATATACTGCAGCTGTAAATGGTAGGTTTATTATCTGTCAAATTCACCAGCAGGATTCCTGAAAGGGGAAAGCAGTACTGTTGCAGAGGGTGTACTATTGTAATGATAACAAACAAAACAAACATAATACCTTTTGCAAGTGTAGCTCTCAGACAAAACCTTGTGTTTGGTTTTTTTAAAAAGAAGTCCTGAAAATGCAGGACTGATGTTTTGCAGCAGCCTGGTCCAGCAAAGTGTTCATGGAATTAACTGGAATGCCTCCTCCAAAGCTTTCTAATCATAGATGGGGGGGATAGGGTTTGCTTAAATTGGCTTGAGAGACTGGCTTTTCCAGCCTAAAATTGTTTTTTGAGAATCCTTCTGTCTTAGAAGTACAAGAGCCATAACGTGTCTGTCAGGAGGAAAAGGCTTCCGCAGTAATTTGTAGCCTAGGCAGAGGGAGTCATTTCCTTGGACTTGGATCGAAGAGCAATCTGTCAGCTCTAGCAGACTTTGCTGGTTTGTGGATAATCCTTGCTGGAAGGCTTTATTGGAACATCATACACATGATAATTTGGGAGGAGACATGGGTGTGTTCTGATTGAGATATCTTGCATGGTTTTAAATTGAAGGAACAATAGGTAAGAAATGGTTGTGCCTGTTTAAGGAGCACAACTACTATTGTCCTTCATGGGGTGGAGATTAATAGATTGGGGTAAAATGCGTTAGTAACAAAACCAGGGAGTGCTAAGCAAACAGTAGAAGAGTTTAATTGCTTAATTCAGGTGTGGGTGTGCCTTGAGATGGAGAAAAAAGTGGATGCACTGGGTTTGCATGGCAATGTTTTATGGGGCAACGAGGGGGCTACAGGAGTGGCTTCTGTGAGAACTGCCAGAAGCTTGCCCACGTCCACCAGAGCCAAGGCCAAGCCCATCGGTGACAATGGTAGCGCCTCTGGGATAACCTGTTTAAGAAGGGGGAAAAGGTACTGCAGGAGAGCAATTGCAGCTGGAGGTAGGAGTGAGAATACATGAGAGAACAACTCTGAAGACACCAAGGTCAGTGAGGGAGGGGCAGGAGCTGGCCCAGGTGCCAGAACTGAGATTCCCCTGCAGCCCCTGGTGCAGACCCCGGTGATGCAGCTGTGCCCCTGCAGCGCATGGAGGGCCACAGTGGAGCAGAGATCCACCTGCAGCCCGTGGAGGACCTCAGGCTGGAACAGGTGGATGCCTGAAGGAGGCTGTGACTCTCTTGGAAGGAAGCCCATGCTGGAAGAGTCTATTGGAAGCACGTGTTGAGAGAGGAGCCCAAGCTGGAGCGGGTTTGATGGCAGGAATTGACCCTGTGGGGGACACTGGAGTCTGTTCCTGAAGGACTGCACGCCACGGAAGAGACCCACGCTGGAGCAGTTTGTGACGAACTGCCGTCCGAGAAGGACTCTGACTGGAGAAGTTGGTGGGGGACTGCTCCCATGCGAGGGACCCCATGCTAGAGCCGGGGAAGAGTGTGAGGGGTCTCCCCCTGAGGAGGAAGGAGTGGCAGAGACAATGTCTGAAGAACTGACTACAGCCCCCATTCCCTGTCCCCCTGTGCTGCTGGGAGGGAAGGAGGTAGAGAAAATCATGAGGAAGTTAAGCCTGGGAAGAACAAAGGAGTGAGAGGAAGGTGTGTTAAGATTCAGTTTTATTTCTCATTACCCTACTCTGATTTAACTGATAATGAATTGATTTCCCCAAGCTGAGTCTGTTTTACCCATGATGGTAATTGGTGAGTGATCTCTCCTTGTCACCCTTACCTTCACTCTTGAGTTTTTAATTTCATTCTCTCTCCCCTGCCCAGCTGGGCAAGGGAGTGATTACACAGCTTTGGTGGGCACCTGGTGTCCAGGCAGGGACAACCCACTAACTGGAACAAAAGCAAGAAGCTGGTATGTGGATAGCTGGCTTCAAGAGCAGACAGGCTGCAAAAATGAGACTCTTGAAGGAAAATTGACCTGGATTTTTTTTGTAATGGGAATATTATAATTAGGCTGCTATAAATGTGGAAAAACTTTATTGACCCAAAAGGGCTGTGAGTTGCAAAACTAATTACTTACGGATGCGGTTAAAATGTCTTCAGATTGGAGGAGGGGGGAATGTTCATTATTAGGTCAGTTCTCAAGAAATTTTTTAGTGAAGGACAGAAAAGAGTAATGAAAGTAGTGCAAGAGAGATTCCACTTCTGCAGGGATAAAGGAAAAAGATCGATATCAAACAGTGAATTGCTCTAAGTTACGGTATAAAGACAAAGAGGCACGTTTGAGTTTGGGCTGAAGAAACAAAGGCAGGGATGTATTTCCAATCCTTGTGAGCTTATCTGACGCTTATTCTGTTTGCTGTTTCCCCTCTGAAGTACTAACTGTTGGGACAGAGGGAGTGGAAAGTGTTCCTGTAAAGGTGGTGTTTCTGCTCTGGCATGGGGGTAGGAGGGCTGCTTCTCTCGGAGTGGGAGTTGGGAAGCAGAGCAGGTGTCAGGTGTGCCTGCATCAGGGACATCACGGGTCAGGGATTTTTTTATGCAAATCTGTGCAATAAGATCAGAGAGCAAAGTCATTTACCTCTCAGTGACACAAAGGTGTAGGCAGTGCCTAGGGATGTTCTGTGAACTACATGGGCTCCAGGCAGGTCCTCTAGTAGCTATCTACCCTGTATTCCCTGTCAGCTCTATATGTAGGATGCATAATTGCATTGACAGACTGTGCATATCCAGTCCTAGACCCATTAAAAGTCACAGTAAGTTGAACCCCAGCTCTTCCCTTTTGGCAGTGCACTGGTCCATAATGTACCCCTAAAGTTAACAAAGATTATTTGTGGAAGGATGGCAGCCAGGACAACAAGCTTTGTGGAGATGAGAAAATGTATATGGATCTTGAAACTGCCTAAAATACTTTATAGCTCAACAGACCTATGTATTCTGAAGCAGCATGTCTGAGTCTGCTTAGAGAGTGATCATAGTAGCCCTTCTGATTCATGCAATGGTTTTGCTGTGATTTTTTTTTTTTAAGAAAGCATTTTTATGCTCAGTACAGGCTTCTCTTAATTTTAACGGCTGCACCTTAAAATAACTACTGTTTACTGTATTTTTTACTGTTGCTTCAGAGCTATAGTGTATTGAGCTCAGGTTTTTCAGTTCCATGTTAAATGCTATGTTCTCATCCCCTCTATTAATGGAAAGGCTGTATCCCACATTTCACGCAGTTTTCTGGGTCACATGAAATGCAGAGGACTGTATGCTTTTCTTAGTGCTTTTTATTTTTTTCAGTACTGTTACCAGTATAATACCATCTCTTGTATCTGGAAATAGTATGAGTGGAAACTGCAGACTGAACTGGATTCTCTTTTTAATGTTTTTGTCCATCATTATCAATATAATGATATTGAATCATTATAGAGAGAGTCTTGAAATTACTGTTCTAGAAATTACTGCTCCATATTTTTAGTGTTTTGCCTCTTTTTTGCTGTAGCTTTTCCAAATCTGAGCATTTATACTTTCCTAGAAAAAAACAAATACTGACAGCAGCAGCCTCTCTGTTGAGTTAAAATCTAACATTCATTTTACTTTTGCTTTACGTTTGCTTTCTTCAGATGACAAATTTCATTCACAGTTGTTTTGTCAGCCACAGAGCAGTCAGCAGTTCTTCCAGGGCTGGCTAAGGAAATACTTTTATCATGAGTAAGGACCTTTTACAAAAACGAGGTTGACTATATGTGGTCTCACAACAGGGCAGAACAGTCAGAATATGCTATTTATATATTTGTCACTTCTTTTTATGTATTTGTTAACTTCTTTATGATTCCCAGCAAAATAGAGATGTAATCACATTGTGTGTGCCTGTCTTACATGTAGGTACAAAGAAGTCACAAGGTCATGCTTGTGAAAAAAGATTCACGTTCAGGTTTCCAGAATGATTTGGTTTTGATTTAAGGTCTTGGTTGCACATTGAAATAGGTGCCCATAGCCCCCTCCTGACACACATAAACAAATTCCCTCCTGTTTCTCGTTCAGTCATCAGTGCCTTTATCTGTGTAACCCCTTGCATAATGTTCTCTTCTCCCAGGTATCCTTTGTGTGGCTGACCAGTGCCACGGCTTGCGCGAGCTGGCGCTGAACTACCACCTGCTGAGCGATGAGCTGCTGCTCGCTTTGTCTTCTGAAAAGCACGTCAGGTTGGAACACTTGCGCATTGATGTTGTCAGTGAAAACCCTGGACAGACTCAGTTCCACACCATTCAGAAGAGCAGCTGGGACGCTTTCATCAAGCATTCTCCTAAAGTAAATTTAGTCATGTACTTTTTCTTGTACGAGGAGGAGTTTGACCCGTTCTTTCGTTACGAGATCCCCGTCACTCACCTTTACTTCGGGAGGTCAGTAAGCAAGGACGTGCTCGGCCGCGTTGGGATGACGTGCCCGCGGCTGGTCGAACTGGTGGTGTGTGCCAATGGATTGCGGCCGCTGGACGAGGAGCTGATCTGCATCGCGGAGCGGTGCAAGTACCTGTCGGCCGTGGGCCTCGGAGAATGTGAAGTCTCTTGCAGTGCCTTTGTCGAGTTTGTGAAGATGTGTGGCGGTCGCCTGTCTCAGCTCTCTATTATGGAGGAAGTTTTGATTCCTGATCAGAAGTACAGCTTAGAGCAGATTCATTGGGAAGTTTCAAAGCATCTTGGTAGAGTCTGGTTCCCAGACATGATGCCCACATGGTAAAGTCCTTAAAAGACTCCAGGGCGAATGGAGTAGCACCTTAAACCCAAGTGTACCATATTGCAAATTCCTGTATAAGCTTATTTAATAATACAGATTTTACTGCAAGTAAATTAATGGTTTGATTAAAAATTTAATTTTTCTTTCAAAACTTGTTTTGGAACTTCAGAACCAAAAATAAGAGTTCACAGCTCCAAAACCTGTTTTCATCCAAAAAAAAAATCAGGTTTCTGTTTTAGATTTATTCTTTGTCATTGAAAGTGACCTCAAACATTTTTGGAAATAAAAAAAAAAATTCTTTA
This sequence comes from Mohoua ochrocephala, assembly GCA_013398855.1. NCBI lineage: Eukaryota > Metazoa > Chordata > Aves > Passeriformes > Acanthizidae > Mohoua > Mohoua ochrocephala. The sequence continues at coordinate 103,801 of VZTA01009921.1, forward strand.
AAATACTGAAATGTACTTGCAAAATACCAGTTTTAATATGCTGACCTTCTTTGATTTAGTAATAGTATTGGACACAATCATATTTGATCTTAGAAAGCCAAACAAAACCCCACTAAAATTGCATGCTTTTGTTGCAGACTGTAGCATTTCTAAATCCGGTCACCTCGATGACAAGATGACAATTATAGGAAGTGTTTAGTAGCCTGTGAAATACATACATTCTGTTAAATAAAAAGGCAAGAGCAATACACAATAATAACAGTTTAGACAACTGAAGGGGTAAGTTTACCACCTTATTCAACAGATTATTAGATCCATCTAAAATGTATTTAGAGCGCAAACAAGCAGTAGTGTGAGCTACCAAAAGCGCTGTGGGGTTTTTTCCACCCTCTATGCATTTTAATGTAGTTTGCTTATGGGGTCTCAGATCTGCGTCTAAACCTGTTTTAAGGTATTTTATGTCTAGCTCAGGAAGCGAAAGCATTCTGGGGAAAAATGTAGATACATTGTATTTAAAACCACATTGGAGTTAATGAGCTTTCTTGCACATTAACCGGTTTGGCAGCATACAGTGAGATGGAATAATGGATGGTTTGTGAAATGATCCCTGCAATGTTGTTCTGATGACAGGGGTGTGAGCAGTGTGAGCTGAGAAAGGTGAAATTTGAATGTTGACCAAGAACCTTTTCACAAAACCTTAGACCTTTTGGCTGCTCTCAGTTTGAGAGAAATGACATTGGAACAGTTGCTTAAGCTGTATAAACTAACTGTATACTGTAAATCTGTTTCAAAAATGTTTATGTATAAAGTGGATGTTTGATAGAGAATAATTTTGTATACCTTTAATTCAGCTAGTTCTGTCATTTCATAATATTTAAAAACCCAAAAGGAGTAGACTTGGTGAAGTAGAGCAATAGGCAAAAATTTGTTTTGAACATTTGATAAATCACTTTTATTAAAGAAAGTTTTTAGTTTGTAAGTGATGTAGGCAGGCATTGCCTGTGATCTGGATGTGGCTTGTGACTTCATTTCTTACTGCCAACAGTTACGTTATTTTCTCTTTGAGGTTACTGACGGTGACACCGAAGTGTTGCCCAGACAGCTGCATGTTTGAGAGATGTGGTCAGCCCTCAGCAAGGCAGAGCTGCCCCTGAGGGCTGGGTTGAACTTAGCTGGTGGCTGCTTCTCACTTGAGCTGTACAGCCCCTTCTGGTAGTAAGTAGATTTCCTTCATCTCTGATTTCAGTCATGTTTATCCGAATGTATAATTTAGTGTGATACACTTATGAGTGTATTTAAGTTCATAACTACATTTTGAGCAAACAATGCTCAGCGGACTGGACATCTTTATAGGAGAGTTGTATGTTTCTGTAGAGCTTTGATTTAAAAATTGCATTTTATGAAATACACGGTTTTTGTATTAGAATTTGTTAAATTAATGTAATACTATAATTTGCTTTTATTTGTACAAAAGGTGTCAATATATTTAGTCTGTAAAAGTAAAAAAGCTCTGTGTTTTTTATAACCCGACTCTCAGCACTGCCCGTTTGAGAAAGGTGGGGTAATACTTGGTAGTCTGGGGAACAGGATTTAGTTTTCACTAAATTAATGTGAAATAATACATTAGTGATAGAGCCAAAACCTCTTTGGACCTTGACCGCAGGTGTCCCGATGCTGGCAAGGTAAGTCGCCAACATGTTGGTAGTGGGAATAACTGAAAGGCAAGGCACAACCTAAATACCAGATCCCACTCCTGGAATTCACATCTTTGAAACCCAGCGTCCTGCTGCTCACAGAGAGGCCTCTGTCAGACCCCGGATGTGAGGAACATGTTAGGAGCTGGGGGTGGCATGGTTGGTTGTAGCAGAATGGCTTCCCCAGCAAGGTAACTGGGCCTGCTCGGAGAAGTCTCTGTCGTTGCACAGACTTCAGAAAGTCCTTCCTGAATGCAACACCAAATTATACCCGTTATCAAGGTGTTCAAACACAAGAACTGCTTGGAAGCAGTTGTGTCTCTCTTCTGTTGGAGGTCAGCAGGTTTTATATATTGAATCAATTACGGCATCCTTAGCTCAAATAATCCAGCTATAACATAAACTTCCCAGGCAAGCCTACAGTGCTTTTTTAGCAAATTCTGTACATCTTATTTTGCCGTCTACACTTGGAAATGAATGAAGAGTAAATACATAAAAATCATGGCACATGTAAAAAAGAGTACCACAGACTCATGAAGTTCACTAGAAGCGTGAACATGGGTGTCAAAGCTGTATCATTTTTCCCTGAGTTCACCTTTCTTTCTTATTTTCAGAACAAAATTCAATGTTGGCTTGGTTGTCCAGTTTTGGGTAGGAGTTAATGTGTGCAGTGACAAATCTTACCTCTGAATCCAAGTTTTTACAAGTTATGACACCGAAGGCAGGAGCTCTCCTAATCCAGAACATCTGTGGTGGGTTTGTTAGGGGGGAAGGCAGAGACCAGTGATTTTCATTGTATGGCCCTTTGGGAAACAGGGGTAGCATGCTCTGTTTGACCTTGATGGGTGACAAGCCAGGATCTGCCTTGCTGGAGAACCCTCCTGAAACGAAGTGTGGCTTCAAACACCGAGCAGCAGCAGTTTTGCACAAGGCCACTGTGCAGACTTGGAAACTGTTGTAGTACAGAAAGATTGTGTATTTTGCCCTCAAGAGCAATGTGCATAAGAACGGGGAGCAGAACCAAGCACAGTCTAAAGCGATGAACAAGTCCTGTATTCAAAGTGTGAGTAAAGACTGAATGACAGTGACACAATGCCAGGCTTATCCTTGAGCCTGGCAGTTCGGACAGTCCCCTGGGGTTCCTACTGTTGGGCGAGTGCTAGTGCCACCTGGCTGCGAATGAAATGAAATGAAGTGAGATCCTACCTATTTCTGCTCCCCGTGTGACTTCCAGGAGGCCGTCCTTAAGTGTTAGAGGTGAACAGGTGGTTTTCAGTCACAGAGAGATCATCAGGTGCACAGCAGCTGTTTGTGACATCTAACACTTGCTTTTTAAGTTATAAAAGTGTCATTTTTATGGATCATAAAGTGTCATTTTTTTCTGGCCTTGTCTAAACATTGCAGAAGTAGCCTGTTCATCACGTCTGTGTTTTTTTGGATCTAACTCTGTAGGCCTAACTCAAAGATTGTGGATCCTGCCTACAAGAGAGCACTGCACTCAACAGCTTCAGCTAATTCCAGTACAATGATTCCAGTTTAACTGCAACAACTGCACCTCTTTCAGGACTGCAGTTTGTCCTGGTGGAGTTTATTCCCACCCAGCTGTGCATTCAGTCTGAACAATTAATTGAAACACAAACTGCCCCCCCTTTGAGAGAAGCAAAGAAAGTGAGAGCTCTCTCTCCAACCTGTGTGCCCAGAAGGAATAAATATTGGCCTCAAACTCCTACACTGATAATCGGTACCTTTAAACTGAGGATAATGTTCAAAGTGTGAAACAGACACCTATGGCTGCATGGAGGAATCCCCACATCATTGGCAGTGTGATCTATGGGCTTGGTTCTGTGATCCTATTTCCCCTTCAGAGCTTTAGGCACTGGTTTGTGATGCTGAGGCTTTTTCCTGGGAAGACAAATGTGAGTTCAACAACATTGAGAGTTTCAAAGTCATAGACACATGCATCAATGAGAACGTAACTTCTGTAGACAGACTTGCTGCAGCCCCTCTGACTTCCCTAGAGCCTCCTGGATTACCTTCCTGGTGCTGCTGTGTGGTGCTTGGTTGCTGGCAGGGTTGAAACCAGGATAGTATCTTAATGCAAAGCTGAGCTCAGTCACAAGGGCTTGTGACTTCAGCAAAAAAGACTCAGGTCTTTCAATCTGAGGCAAAAGCTGAAGTTTCACCTAACAGTGGAAGTAAGTAGCAGCTTGAAGAGAGGTGTGCTCATCCCCTCATTCCTCTCCCACTACCTCTCGTGCTCATCCTGTTACATGATAATGCAATTCAACTAATTTGTTTTAGTGACTTTCTAAATACAAGGTTAATTTTCTGCCATTCTTAAGATGTGAATCCAATCACTGTGTACTCCCCTCTGGCTGCACCAGGCTAGTAGCTTGGCTCAAGTCAAATAAAACTGCAGGGTTGGGTTCCTGTGTTCCTGCTTGGCCACAAGACAACAATAACCTCTGCAGGAGCACTATACATGCCACAGCTAGTTTTAAAAAAACCATCAAAGTGAGCAGTGAGCACTTGGAGATGATTACACTGCTGCACGTGTGGTTCTGTTGTGTGCAGGCACCTCAGCGGTTTCCAGAAAGCCAGTGTTCCTCTGGCTTTGGTCCCTTGGGTTTAAGGGGAATTAACTAGCTGCCAAGCTGCTCTAGGCTGAGCCTGGAACAGGACTCAAGGACAGCAGAGCTGGCACAGCACCACTGCTGCAAACATCACTGCCAGCAAGAGGCTGCGGTCACCCCTTAGAGGCAGCTCTGTGACAAGCACGGATTTTAACTCCCATGTTGACACCCCACAAGCTGTCATTGCTTCTTTCATATTAAGGTGTCTATGTTTTCTGAAAAAAATTTAAAAGGAATACACACGAGTTCTATGGAACGGACCCAACTGAAGCCTCAAGTAGGCTTTAAGACAGGAGACTCGTAGAACGCTGCAATTATGCATCAGTCGACATCAAAACAGGCAGTTTGGCTTTTGTGTGCCACAGAACACACATGAATCTGAGTGAGAGCCATCTGTATTGTGTGTACAGTGGTGAAAAGGCACCACCCATGCCATCCTCTAGTACATTCACTGCCCCAGAATACCAGAGAATAGTTCATAGGTCCCAGCCGTACAAACCAAAGAACTACAGGAACACCAGTGTAAGGCACATGTTGAAGGACCTGGACAGATCAAGACACTCAGGTTGAGCGAGTCAGTCCTTGTCACTTGTGTCCCACCTCTGTCGGTGGCCAGGTGCCATCTGCTGCCACGTGGCCATGCCTGTGTAGAGCACCCAGTGCCCAGAGCAGGCAGCTGCCTCGCCATTCCCCCCCTGGCGCTGCAGAGCCCAGCCGGAGGAGCCACTGCAGTCTCCCTTCAGGCAGCAGGGGGCCGTGCTTACACAGAAGCCGGCCGGGTCAGAGATGCTGAAGCGTTCATGAATGCATTATACAGGTAGTAAGAAAACCAATGTACAGTCTTTCGCCTGGTATAGCAAAGCCTTCCCAACACGGTTTTTCAGTCAGCAGTGAAACACAGAACTCTTTAATACATCATGGTAGCGGTCCAAAATCCTTAAGAATATTCTGCCATAAAGGCAAGTTTTCTTCTTCAGTAAGCAGTCATACACCAAAGGATGCTTTGCTTCCAACAGGCAAAGGGACCTCTTCATAAATTATTTTGAGATAAGGGGACTTCATAGGTAAAAACCAGTATTCCAAGTTGTAGAAGAGGTAAAACTGATGATTCAAGATTACACGATCAATTATTCTGAAAAGATCCACAAAAAACTCTCTGACTGTCTGATGAGGTTTAAATGGGCTGTAGAAGTCTCTTATAGCTGCCGCCAACGTCTTGTTTCCTTGTGGTCCAAAAATAGATGTTTCATTCCCCAAATAAATAGGTTCTCCACTGAATAAAATGATGCTTGTATAGTTTGTTTGTATCTTCTTAAATACAGCTCCTAAGTCAGCCAGCTTCTGGTAGGTTCTCAGTATAAACTTGGAGCACTCGTAAGAGTCAAACCACACGGTTGACTTTTTGTCAGGGCTTGCTTGAACCGTCCAGGTCTCGTAGTAAATGCCAGTCTCGTTGTCGTATTTCACCCACCGTGCCATTTCATTAAACATGGTTCCTGGAAGAGATGAAAATAAGTATTGCAGAGGCAAGGTAACAAATACAGGACTCAAAATATTTTCCATTTATTTCAAGGTTCAACTACCTCCCCTGCAAAAGTTTACCTACATTACCTCACAATACACAGACACAAGGCTTAGGCTGGAAGGGCAAGGGATAACTTATTGAAGAAACTACATTTACAGGCAGGTTATTTAAACTGTGATTCCTTTTTCTGACCCTTTTCCTGCTGCTATGCCAGAACATCCAAACATCAGAGACTCATGACACTTCTCATTTTGCTTTATCCACGCAGACAAATGGGGCACGTAGTACAGTCTACAAGAGATGTTGGCAAAATGCTCACCAGAGCAACAGGCATTTCTGCACTTCTTCAAGTTTTAACTAAATTCAAAAATTCAGAGCAGAAATTTTCATGTCTCTTCACAAAAGAGAGACAGACAGACACCCTGCTGATTTAGCAGCTCCGCAGCTGACACAGCTGAATTGAGCCAAATTTTGAGTGTGATGTAAGACCAATAAGATGGGATGCCCTTTGCCTGCTCTCTCAAGGAAGCAAGTTCAGCTCATGATGCTGTTCATCTGTGCTTGCATCCACTCGCCCTCTTTCACAATAACTTTGAGGTTCATAGTCAAATTCAGACAACTGAAAACTCCCAGAGATGCTACTTCCTTAAAAGTTTAATGGAAATGGAAAGCGAGAGGGGCAAGGAGGACTGCAACAACACCTCCACGAGGCACCAGTGTAACCTCATCCTTCTTGGGCACCAAATAATCCACACAGAGAGGAACCATGACAAGTTCCCCAGCTGTACGAAAATATTTAATTTGGTATTCACATGAAAGAATCCAACTGTATCAGGCATCAAATACTTCAGTCATGAACTACAAACTCACAGGAAAGCAGTTCCACTTTACTTCCTTGTTTAAAGAACTGCCTAGAATTTCTTAGCAGCACTGGAGAGATTATGTAGAGACCGAGGCCAGCAGAGCTGCTGAGGGTGGAAGTGGGCACACACAAAGCACCACATCACACGAGCTGTAAGTTGACTCTCCACTGTGTCTTGTGCGCTACACCAACTTCAGAGACTAAGAGGTTTTGGTCAGACAAAATGTAACTCCCAAGTCCTCTGTGAACTTTTTTGTAAGTCATTCACCCTATTGCCAGAGCAATCAATCAGATTTATTTAAATGACCTTTTCATTTCAGGATTGCAGTGACCAGTATACACCAGGAAGCTCTTCTGGCGATGACCTATGTACATTGAGGTGTAAATCCTAGGTTTGTTCTACAACATATGTCAGAGACCTATTACTGGGGACATTTTCACAGTTTTTATGACACATAATGAGGGAGACAGAATTAGAGATTAATATTTTTTATATCTTTGAGACTGTTTCTAAATATGCCTTATTTGTTTGCTCAGTAATTAACATAATTTCAACAGTTTTTCTGTCTCAGCAGTCATCTGCCCCTTCACAATAGAAGGTTTTGTTTTGGTGAAGCCATGTGAAGAGAGTCCATAATGACTCTGTATAAGCTGTTTTGCTATTTTTACACTCAAGAGACTCAAGTGTTTTTGTACAGCAACACCAAATGACTCTCACTTAACAACTCTCCAGTGTGAGTTGTTCAAAAGGCAGCAGCTTCATGCCACTTTCTGTATTAAAGAGAGTGTTTGAAATTAGCCTCAGTGACTAACATTGCAAACCTACAAAACATAAATTAAAAGATACTGCTTTACGAAAGACAGAGCTGACTCTATATTTTGTATGAACATTATCCAAAGCATCTAAAATCTACCTGATATCGTGGTCACAAGAACTAAAGTTCCATTTGCCTTCCAGTGTGCATCATCTATTCCTTCATAAAAGCAGGCAGCTCCCTGGTTACACCAGAACGGTGCATCCATGCCAGGCCGCAGATGTGGAAATGTGCAGTTCCCAAGCTGGAAGAGCTCATACCACTCCATTGTGTAGTTTTTGCCTGTTAGAGAGCTCTTGAAACCAACAGCATCATGCATAATTTTCTGGAAAAGACAAAAGAAACAAACAAACAACCAAACCAGCAAAACTCTGATTTCATAACAACTTCAGCTTGACCTGTACCAAAGGTAAGATGCTCAGGAGCTGTTCTGTAACAGGGTGAGAAAAGGGGAGGGAGTTCCTATAACACCTTGGATTCAGTAACACTGCAGCACAACACACCAGATTGCATGACACACATACTTTTATCAGAGCATCATGCTGTCTCAGTGGTTGTCTATCCATCCATTGTAAATTCTGTCACTTGGAGGCAGATACTCAGTGGGAGCTCATCATCAAGACTCAGGCTGACTTTTGAATCCTTAACCTCACGGGGGTGTCAGAGAAATAAAGAGCAGAACCAAGTTACCAAAACCAGATCTCGCTAATGAATGCTATAAAACTTATGAGATAAATACTTCATTTAAAAGCTGTATAGCAAAAACATAAATCCAAACTTAGTTAACAACTGAGATAACAATATTTGAATCTATTTCCATTTTTGACTCTTTGCTTGGCTTTGATTCACTAACATTTCTTTATTGATTAGGAATCATGCTTTGAAGATTAATTTTGCTACTGCTGTAACTATAAATATGACTAAAGCCAAAACTCTTTCATATTTGCATGACTCCATGAATGGACACTTCCGTTCCACAGTGATCGTAACACTCAAAATTAAGAGCTGCAAAAGCCACCAACTCCTCATGATCCACCATTCTGACCAGCTGGCTGTCCACTCCTGACAGATACCAAGCAAATATGTGAGTTTTTAACAACACAAAAGTTAATACACCAAGCAACTATTTTATCTGATATAAGGGGACAAATAAAAGTATTTTCTTAATGCGGTGACAGCCCAGAAGAAAAGACACCCAGGCCATAATGGTGTGCGTATACAAAACACTCAATATGCAGCTACACAGGGGAACACGTTCAAACCCACCAACAGTGCTGTTCATGCTCTTGTCTATAGCTGAGCTAAATCCTGTACATTTTGTTTGAAACTTAGTGCTCTTTGAGTAACTTTCCTACAGACAGCCTAGCTTGTGTGCTCTAATATTCTTCCATACAAGCATATCCCAACTTTACAGCTCCTGTTCTTGACACCTGCTGTTGAATTCAGCTGAATTTGTCACTGTAACTTTGTTAAAAACATCACCTTACCAAATGTCCTAGTAGGTCCCCATACTTGAATTCCCACACTGGAGCCTGTAATCGATACACTTCAATGACATCCTCTTCCTTCATAAGTGGAATGGCAGAGCCAGTGGGACAGAAGGTGTATCGAGCTTGGCAGTAAGGATCAGATTTTGGACGGTAATCAAAGCGCCTGTGTTGAGAAAGAGAAGCACACAGAATGAGAAGCACAGCTCTGCAGCTGGAGGAACTGTCATGGCTTCCTGAGGGGCACAGCTGAAGTGTCCAGCATCCCCACAGACAGATCCTGTGACCCGGACACTGCAACACTTGGAGTACACAAGTTCATAGGGCTGCTGAGGTGCCCTTCTGCAGAAACAGCACTTCAGGACTTCAGGGTCACAAACGCCAGTCATGCTGCACTGATGGCGAAGGAGTGGAAATAATGCGCATTACAAAGGACGACACGCTCACAAGAGCAGAGACACACAGGTGCTGGGTAAAGGGTAGTTTGAGATCTGCCTCAAAAACATTCTCATGGCAATTTATTTACATGGGGATTGACCAATTTGTTCTTTCTATTCTACAGTAAGAGGTCTCTAGATGAAGCTATTTTGACTCTATAATATTGCCAAGATCCGAAAAAAAAATTAATCCTTCTACGCTAATTTAGATAAAGAGGTCTAAGAACCTAGCTGGGATCACTGTTTCCATTTCATCCCTATTAAACCTCATAAACTGAAGACCCAATCCGCTTACTTATCACACTATATACAAACGGCAAAGAACCTTTTTTGTGGCCAGGTTTCTGCGACAGGGTGGGTACAGGGGTGGCTTCTGTGAGAAGCTGGCAGAAGCTTCCCCCATGTCAGGCAGAGCCAATGCCAGCAAGCTCCAGGCTGGACCCTGTACTGGGCAGGGCTGAGACAATCAGGAATGATATCAGGAATGATATCACCTTTGTGAGAACAGATTTAAGAAGTACAAAAAAGTTATTGCACAGATGGAATTGTGGCCAGAGAAGAGCAGGGTGAGGATATGCGAGAGGAACAGCCCGGCAGACACCAAGGTCAGTGGAGAAGGAGGGGCAGGAGCTGCTCCAGGTGCTGGAGCTGATTCCCCTACAGTCTGCGGAACAAACCCACACCGGAGCAGGTGGATGCCTTAAAGAACGCTTTGAACCCACGAAGCAGGCTGCAGACCTATGGAGAGAGGAGCCCACGCTGGAGCACGTTTCCTGGTAGGACTTGTGACCCTCAGGGGGACCCATGTTGGAGCAGGCTGTGCCTGAAGGACTGCACGGAAGAGTGACCCACGTTGGAGCAGTTCATGAAGAACTGCTGTCTGTGTGATGGACTGACACTGGAGAAGTTCATGGAAAACTGTCTCCTGTGGAAGCGACCCCACGCTGGAGTAGGGGAAGGACTTGTCTCCCTGAGCAGTGCTAGGAACAACATCTGATGAAATAACCGTGACCCCCATTCCCCCTCACTCTGCACCACTAGGGGGAGGAGGTAGAACCTGGGAAGGACAGAGGGATGGGACGAAGGCGTTTGTAAGATTTATTCTACTTCTTATTATCCTGCTCTGATTTTGTTAGTAATAAATTCAGTTAATATCCCAAAGTTGAGTCTGTTTTGCCTGTGACAGTATTTGATTAGTGACCTCTCCCTGTCCTTATCTCAACTCATGAACCTTTTGCTGTATTTTCTTTCCCCCATCCACTTGTGGAGGGGAGTGATGAAGTGGCTTTGGTGGGCACTTGGCATCCAGCCAGGGTCAACACACTACAACAAGTCTTCCTTTTCTGAGTTCCTGTAGAGTCACTCACTGTGTTTCACTTAAAACAAGGTTCCTATATGCCTGTCACCAAGACAAACTGGCATGCACAGCTCGCCCAGATCTTGTCTGGTTGGCCTGAGAGTCTAACACACTCAGCTGCCCAGGGCTACTGACACAAATACCCCAGCCATGAGATGACTCAAGGACACAGGACTTCCTGAGCAATACTAAAGCCTGCAGCTCAGCTGAGGCATCACTAATTTTGCCTGTGGACTTCTTCCCCGAGCTTGCTGGGAACTCCAGCATGTTTGCCTTTATTTTGGCCATGGGGGAAAGAAAAGAAAAAAAAAAAAAAAGAAAAACAATCCCCAAACCCTAACGAGTACATCTGGAAAAAGAACACACAGAAAACAAAGACTTAGGAGAACCACACAGCCAAGTCCTGTTTCTAGATTGCACACCTTACATTGTCAACTCCCCCTTGCACTGCACCTTGCATGTGACAAGAAGGTAACAAGCATGTTAAGAAGCACTGAAACCCTGCATTTCTGAGCATCTCACACTAACAGGCCTGTACTCCAAATCTGACCATCCCGAGACCCAGTCTTGTAACTACTGAACTTGCTGGAAAATCCCAACAACTCGTGACTGCAAGATCAGCTCCTTCAGGCATCACCTGACGCAAATTTTACTGCTGGGAATTACACAACAGGCTCTCAAAATTTCAGGTATGCATTATTAAGTTACAGTTAAACGTTGACAACTACTCCCTTTACAAACACCGAACCCGCACAAAACACACAATCAAGCGAAGCCCTTCTTCTGAAGGGGCTCATTTCCTCCGCACAGCCCAAGCTGTCGCTATTTTCACGCCGCAACGTGCAGTCTCCCGCTGTCCCCAAGACCACCAGGAATTCTGGAGCTCAGGCAGCTCTGGAGCAGCGAACGGGATTTTGTACCGCTTCATCTGTCACGAAGTATGACGTTAAGTTAAATTTCAAAAATCAAACAAACCGTACCCTGCTTTCCTCATCACCACCTTTTCTGCGGGCATTAAGGAGCGTGTTTAAAGGCGGGCAGTCATTCCCGGGGCACCGAGCCCTCCCGCTGCTGAGAGAGAGACCGAACGCAGCTCTCGGCCTGGGACGGCACTGCGGCTCCCTTGGCGAGCCAAGCACGCCGAATACCTTGCAAATGATCAACACGCCGCGATCGAAAAGGGGAAGCTTTTCATGGCCTTTCTAGTCCAACACACAGAGAAGCAGCAGAAGCGCGGCGCTGGCGGGCCCGCGGAGGCCCTCCCGCGGCACTCACCTGTAGGGCACC
>VZTA01009929.1:0-19012 GCA_013398855.1 Mohoua ochrocephala
GTGGAGTCTCCCTCACTGGAGTTTCTCAAGAACTGTCTGGATGCAACCTATGCCACGTGCTCTTAGATGACCCTGCTTGAGTAGGGAGGTTGGACCAGATGACCCACTGTGATCCCACACAATGGTTAAGGGAACTTCCCCGTCCAACAGTCCAGGAGCCACTGTGTCCGTCACTAAGCCCATTCGCAGATACACACCCCACACTCACACAGTCGGATCAGGTTTCCTTACCAGCTCAACTCCAGGTTTCCTTCTTCCCTTAGGCTCACACATCCTGTTCCTTAAAATAATTTAATTGTGGCATAATAACAAAATAACAGCTTGAGCTGGGTGCCTCTGAGGAGGGGCCCAGAACAAAGGAATTTTATACCCTCAAAGCCAAAAGGCTTTTATACCCGCACAGTGTAAACATGGGAAAGTCCAGGTGTCATCAACCATGTCTTGATGCCCCCTCACCTGGCAGGGCCACAGGCCCCCAGGGCCCTTGTTCTGCAAAGAGTTGGCAGTTCATGGCCTCTTGCCAGGGGCTCTTGCCAGAGGCTCTTGCCAGAGCTCAACCCAGAGCTCAACCTGCAGCTCCCACTGCGGCTGCACCCTGAGCTACCTGCCCTGAATGTATTCCTCAAGCCAGCCTTACCCATTCTGTGATTCTGTAATGAAAGACCCAGCCCACTGAGAGTTCACTGTTCCCTAGATTCAGCAATGCCTATGGCTTCTGACTACAGTAGTTTTATTTCTACGTATTTCCTGTCGCAGATATGTCCATAGTACTGAGGATCATTTAATTCGTGGATGCAGTTAGTCTTTCTTTGCAACATCTTCATTTTCTGTACATTTTATGTTAGTGCAATTAGTATGGATTCCTTCTTGCCAGCAGCTGCAATAATTTAGACAATAGAGCCCTCGTGCTGTAGACGTTTTCTCCTCAGTTGTTCATCAGCTGAGCGGTTCATGTGTACGCTCCACAATCTGCTTCAGGTAAAATCAAGTATTTTGTTAAGCTCTGTAAACTTCAAGAAGACACTAATGAGCAACTGGCCACAGTGACGTTTTGAATAGCTCTTGCATTTTAAACTGGATTTTAATGTTTATTAAGAAATTGCAGATGATTTTGTCCGTCTTTATCAGATTTACAGATGTAGCCTTGCATAGAACAAATACTACAGACTGGGCTACCTGCGAAAAGTAGTTTAATTTCTTTTTTTTTAATAGTTGCTGAAAGTAAAAAATGATCTTGAAATGCTGCTGTCAACAGTTCGGTCAAAGAATAAAAAACTGGAAGAAGATCTGAAAAGGTAACAATTTGGATTTAGGAATGCTGTAAGATTTTTTTTTTNTTTTTTTTTTGACTGCCCATGAAACTATTTATCTGTTGTGCCATTTCCTACTTTTCATGTTTCAAAGAGAACAGCAGTGGTGTGAGGAACAGGAACAGGTGCTAAATACTCTTGATAAAACTGAAAAAGAGACAAATACCCAAGCTGAACAACCTTCCGTAAAAAGGTATTTCTGCATTTTTCAGTTATAAATTGAAGAATTTAAATATCGAGAGGAGCAAATGAGCAAGCAAATTCTTAAAATGTATTCCTTGTTTTGTTTAATAGATCAAATAATTGCTCAGTAATCCATGTTTGAAACATGGAAGTAATGCTGCTATATCCTGTGATTAAACATGTTGAATTTATAATAATAGATAATAAGGGTTTTTTTTTTTTTACTTATGAAGGACTTTTTAATTACTTTATTTGATCCCATGTTCTATTGCTATGTTTCTACTGTTTGAAAATTAGAGAATTTGATGAACTGAAAAATAAAATAATGAAATTAAAGACCTATAAGAAAGAACTTTTGAGTGCTTTGGGTGAATTCCTGGATGAACATTTTCCCCTTCCAGAGAGAGGTGAAAATACTGAAAACAAGGTAAGACTTTTCCTTACCTATTAAATTTGAAATGTTCAAGTTATATTTAATTAGATGCAATATCTGTTTAAAGTCACTACCATTAAATCTGCAGTTGTATTTTGAAATAAGCATAGTTATTACAGTTGATCCTCTAGCTTTCATTTCTATTTTTCAGGTTGTTTTATATTATTTAAGGCTGTTTCCAGCTGGATGTTTTCTTTTCTTAATGCATATATCCTTTACCCAATGAGATGCATAGCAATGTATTGTATTTCTTATTGAACTGCAAGCTATGCCAAATTTGGAAATGGTGTGGGGTTCAGTCCAAATTGACTCATTTTCTTTTTTACTTGACTGGGCAAGTAGATTCCTATTTTCCTTGGCAAAGCAAATTTTAATTGTCTAACAATGTTTTTGGAACAATAAGGAAAAGTGTTTATAATTACAGAGTAGTTTGGAATGTTAACCATCAGATTTTGTTCAGGCAAACTGGGTCAAAAATTATCTTAAAAACTTCAGGGAAAATAGGCAGCCAGGGAGTATTTTGCATAATAAATTCAAAGTGTGCAGTAAAATTAAAACTATTACCATTATTATTTGATAGATACAAAAAAGCTATGAAAAAAGGCAGAGCTTGATTTTGATTTCAGGCACACTTAACATTACAGAAGTAGAAATGGTTTCTTTAATCCAGTTCCCTGTTATTTCAGATAACTACATAATATAATTTCTTCAATATTATCAATGAGCTCCATTTTAGAACAAATAATTTTTTCTACTACTGTTTCTACTGTGTTTTTTCTTGTAGTACCTCAGTACTCTGGTTAGAAACTCTCTCATAGCTTCTAAATTTATCCATGTCTAACACAGATCCACTGGTATTCTTACACCAGAATTTTCCTTAGAATAGCTCTGTTTCTTTCTTGTGTTTATTGCCCCTGATATATTTATAGGCAGCAATCTCATACACTCTCTTTCTTTGTTTTGCTAATTGATCTAGCGACGCCGTTATGTTCTCCTGTAAGATAGTATTTTTCAATTCCCTGGTTTATACTAGTAATACCCGTTTTCTATGTTTGTTTTCACTTGGATTCATCTTTTTTGCAACCTGCTAAGAAACCATATTATAAACAAAACTACTAGCTCACACCCATCACCAAAGCAATTAATTACACCCTTGTCTTTTTCTGTCTGTAATTTGCAGCTAATGAATCCTGAGCTTTTAATTTAAAAAAAAAAATCTTGGTTTTGCACATAAGTACATAATTTTGTACATAAAAATACCAAATGGAGATGTCAAGACATAATGTCCATTTTCAAAGTATTATTTAAACATTTTATTTTGTTGAATCTTAGTTTTTTCTGCATGCCTTTGTGTTCGTTTCCTGCTGTTAGTAAATATGACATTTTGCTCTCAGTCTCTCCAGTTTAGAAACAAGGATCTCATGTGGGACAGTGTCAAATGCTTTGCACAAGTCCAGGTAGATGACATGAGTTGTTCTTCCCTTTTCCACAAACACTGTACCTCTGCTGTAGAAGGCCACTAAATTTGTTGGGTGCAGTTGGTCTTTGATGAAGCCATGTTGGCTGTCACCAATCACTTTTACTGAAACAAAAAATGACTTTGATTAATTTCAACACAAGGTTTTATCTTCCCTTAGCTTAAATTTTATTGATGTATTTCCTGAACTCTTAAACACAGTTTGTTTTCTGACAAGTCTTTTTCTTTCTTTTCACTCTTTGTGAATTCGTAGCTTTTCTATATCATTTGACTCACTTGGATCACTTGGCTTAACTAGGTTCCCGCCTAATCTGCAGCTAAGTGAATAACTGAGAAGGCAGGACGGCCAGCCATTTTTGCCTACGTTGTTTTACTGAGTGTCAGAAATACAAATTGTAATCACTGGCAATGGAATTTGTTGCTGTGTTGATTCAGGAGAACACATTATTCACTTTTATTATCAGCAGTCAGACTGGTTCAACAGTCTGGCAGCGCCGAACTCTTAACTCTGCGCATCAGTAATTTCGCTTCACTTTGTGGAAGCGTCTTGTGTTCGCAGTGGTTCTGTGTGGGGGCAAATGTGCGGGGCTGATGTCTGTAGGACATGGCTGCACCATAGTCTGAACTGCTCCAAGCCTCACTGGTCCGGTTCCACTCTCCTTTCACCTGGCACATGCATGTGGGATTGGGAGTGGGAGTGAAGCAGCTGGGTCACAGCAGCTCAGGTTGGCTTCCGTTGCCATGGCCCAACGCCTTTAATATAGGTAGCGATCGTAGTGACAATTATCTTGCATTTTAAATCTAGGATAAAAAAAGACTTTTTTTTTTTTTTTTCAAGATAATAATAATATGAAGAGTCAGAGGTTGAGGAATATTCTTTATGCAAATCTGTCTGATTGGAAGGGTGAAGAAGATGCCTTTCAGGCTAAATAATGAAATGCTGAGCATCCTGCTTAAAGTGACTTAATAAGCATTAATTGATTAGAGGTACTTATTGTATTAGTAGTAATTTTGACCAGGGAAATACATCAGCAGAGGCTGTGAAGTACCTTCATGTTTGCTCTAAGGAACTTTTTGCAGATAGCGTATATTCTATTTCCTCAGCCGAGTATCAAGATAAAGGCACATAGGTAGATGTTATTGGGCCGTAGCTCCAGGATTTGCAGTTTCCATAGAGCAGGGTCTTCATGGAAGCTGAAACTTCTGACTCTCTGCAGGTGAGAATATCACAAACTGTGGCTGGAAAAAACGATTCAGAACTTGCCTTTCACATATTCTTCTTTCTTGCTTGTATTCTTCTTCTGTTCCAGAAGTGGAGTTTGTATAAAGTGCTGCCTGCACACCTCTTAATATCTTAGGATTTAAATTGACATATTCAATGGCAATGCTGAGAAAGCCAGTGGTATATTATCTCCTTTATTTTGTTGAAATTGAAGTGCATGGGGAAAAAGAATAAAACCGAAAAATTAAAGAATCAGGTTACCGTGCAACAGTACAAGCAGATCCACTGACGTTGCTGCCAAAGGAATCTCTGTCACTTTATAGACAAATGGCTTGATTTGCTTGCTACAAAGGAAATTTTCTAGTGATATTTTATCATTGCCCTTTTTTTCCACCAAAGTCTTTAATTATTCTGTTTCTTAACCTTGGTAAGATAAACTTTTTAGTTGAATGCAAAGCAAATAAGTATTCATTGTCAAATCATGAAAAAATATTAAGGCACTATGAAATGAAGTATTGAGTTGTGTCAAATTTGTATTATAAACATTTATTTAAAGCTTATGAAAAATATTTTTTCCCCTTACAAATCTTGTTCATAGAAGGTTCTGTACTACATTATAAATGTGATGTACTTAATTTAAATTAAAACACAGATAGAAACATTATGATTACTTTAGATTAATCTCTCTTAATATTTCAAAAAATGTTACATTTGAAGCATAAGATTTTGAACTCCTAGATTTAAATGCTACCTTGTATTCCTGTCAGGACTAAATCTAAGTTTTCATCTATTGTGTACTATGCAATCAAATAATTGTGTAATTATTTTACTTTGTCAATTAACATTTTTCCTGACTAGTTTGGGGTTTTGTTAATTTGGCTGGGGGTGTGGTTGTCTTTCCAGAACTCTTCTGCAGAGCCAGCTGTGGAACTGAAAACAATGCAAGAAGTTTTAGAGGTTAGATGCTTTTACTATGTAGAGATTTGAGGATTTTTTAAATACTCAGATGTAATAATGATGATGCTGATAATAATAATAATAATAAAGTGTTGATTATTAAGATAAATAACAGCATATGGCATTTAGTTAAGATAGTTAAATAATTAAGAATGTTATGTCTTCAAGAAGACTGCAGGGAGATCTCATTGCAGCCTTCTAGTACTAAAAGGGGGCCTATAAAAAGACAGAGAGCAACTTTTTACATGGGGAAATCCTTTTAAATTAAAAGAAGAGAGATTTAGATTAGCTGTTGAGAAGGAATTCTTTACTGTGAGGGTGCTGAGGCACTGGAACAGGTTGCCCAGAGAAGCTGTGGATGCTCCATCCCTGGCAGTGTTCAAAGCCAGGTTGGATGGGGCTTTGAGCAACCTGATCTAGTGGAAGGTGTCCCTGCCCATGGCAGGGGGGGGGGAACCGAAGAGCTTTAAGGTACATTCCAACCCAAACCATTCTATGAATCTAAATCAGTTTCCTATTTTAATTCCTATCTAATTAAACTCCAAATTTTTACAAGAGGTGTGGCAATAATGTTCAGTTTAGGCTGGAGAGTGGTTGTCTCTTATTTCTTGATTTTATAATGTTTAGTTCAAAGAAGTTTTATGCGCCTTAGTGGCTCATGTTAGGAGAGACAAATACCGTGTTTAACAAGAAAAATTGGTCCATTTCATGCTTTATTTTTTACTGTTTCAAGAAAAGGATTTTTGAAATAGACATTAACAGTTACAGAAGGACCAATTAATGTGTAGCCTCAGAAGGACCAGTAGTCTTGTTTATTTACTGGATTATTAACTCATACAATGAAATCAATGAATCCAATTCATGCATTTCTAATTGATTTTATAAGTATGCAAGCATTGCTTAGTATGAATTTTTAATTACAGTGCAATTTATAAATTTGAATTGCAAAGCATAATTTTCCTTCTTGTCTTAAATGTAGCATTTGAAGTGAAATTTTCTGTTCCTCCTCCTTAGACAGTTCTAAACATCTATATGTAAGATGTCTCTGGGGAAAAAATTCTGTTCTTGAGGCAAAACATGATGGATAAAAACTTTCTGGTATTAAGATGCTATTATATGATCACTATGACATTGTTGTACTTTAATTTAAAGCCCAGGCTTTGGGCTTTCATGATCAAAATCATTTTACATGCTTCACGTATCTCAGCATACCTGTTAATGCCAAATCAGGCAGAGCTTGAAAATAGATCAGAATTTAGAATAGCTACAGTCCTTATGGAACAAGAATTTTAAAGTTCTTCTAATGCTTTAAAATTGCCCTTCATATTTTTCTAATATTATTAATCTCCTGCAAATGTGAACACATTCAAGTAATGTCTGACTTCCATTTGGAAGAACACACTATTTGAAAAATTCAGACTAATTTTGAATTTTAAGTATCTTGACCTAAAGTGTCAATGTCCCTTATCATTCTAATCTGGAAGGGTTTTTTTTGTTGGGTAGTGTGGTTCTAGCTTCAAGTCCCTGTTAAATTTGAAAAATGTTTTCTTAGATATACCTAAGAGTTACAGCCATAAAGGCTGTTTTGGAATATCAGGTGTCAGAAAAGACAAGTAAAAATTTGTCTAAAATAATGCATTTGGAGTAAATTCTCATAATTGGAAGTACAAAAGATATTAACTGGAACAATTCTTCAAAATTTTCGGAAAAAAAAAGAGCAGTTGTTTATTTGGGTCTTTTTTTAGTAGCAGTGGGTGAAAAAAAAGTAAAATCTGGTAGTCAAAGGATTTTGAGTTTGTCTTTAGCAGGCAATATTTTGTACTTACTGAAATTGGGAAAGTATAACATTTTAAAGCTCTGAGTAGAAAGAGGAAATATCTAGGATGAATAGAAAGAGCACCATGGAATGGGTAAGATTATTTAATCTGTAATGTGTGCAGTATTCCCCATGAGCAATATCATGAGGGCATGGACAGGGTCTCCATGAACTGAAAAAGAATGACAAAATTGATTTTGTTTGTAACTCTATTAACTAATTCTGTATTTAGATAAGGAATTTAGTCTATTCTGGATAAAAGGAGGATTCTGGTTCTAATTTTTACATCAAAAACGATATTATGAAGTTAGTTGGAAGTCCTTTTCTTTACTTCTACTTTGAACAGCTCTTGTATTTCTTCTGTAGTCCTTTATTTCTTATATTGCCTACATTACCAAAATTTGTATCAATTTGGTTAAAGGAGATAAAAATCTAGCTGTTTTGTTAATTTCCTAAATCGTACCCTTTTGGTCTTCCAGATTCTGATAAACAAATTAATGAGCACACCACACGAACCTTACGTAACAATCAACGAGTCATTTTGGCCGCCTTATATTGAGCTGCTGCTGCGGTGTGGAATGGTCCTGAGACATCCGGAAGATCCCAAGAGATTGCGCCTTGAAGCTTTTCACAACTAGTGCGACCTACACATGCACTTGAAAACAAAACAACACCAGTACTCTTAATTCGGGGCTAGGACATACTTAGGTTTCATAATAAGCTTTCTTAGTATCAGCCATCACTTCTTTTTGGATGATTTTTTTTTTCTTTTTCATTAAAGTGTATATTTAAGAGCATGAAGTGTGGAAAAAGAAAAAAAAAAGACCATTTTAACTGCTTGCAGTTGGCTTTCAGTTTTATGTCAAGATTTGCATTGTGGAAGGTTTTTTTTAAGTGCTTTTGTAAGATGCCAATTCCTGTAATAGACAAAGATGTTTAACAGTCCTTTTTACTTTAAAAATCATACTTTATACATTACTTCTGTGGTTTAGATTTTTTAGATTGCCTGAAGTCTTCTCAATTTCCTTTAGTCATTTCTTGTGTTCTGTTGAGGCAAAATTCAGAATAACACCACTCCTCCTGTGTGTGGCCTTGCAAACATTTGGAACTAACAGAGAGGTATCCTCCCAAGAATGTGTTATGCCTTGTTTGCTTCTCGGAGCCTTTGCAAACAAATTTAGTGGCTTCAAGATAAACACTTAGGCAAGCTGACACATCTTTCTGTGCAAAGTGCAGCAGATGTTGAGTCTGCACCTTTCACTGCATGCTTCCAAAATGGCCTGTATTGTGTTATGCTATATTGCCTTACAGTATCTGTCTTCACTTTTTCAGACCGTGTTTATCAAGGTTTTTAATGGGTCTCTGTTCTGTTAATCTCTACAGCTTCTAAGTTATGTCAATTGAGTTACCTTCTGACTCAATGCTGGCATTTTTTGTAATCTCAGTCTTTTCTGTAGCCTTTGTTATTGTATTGTATTGAGTACAAAAATTCTACTCTTGCATATCTGTAGTGACTAAAACCTTGGAAAATAAAATTTGTCTTTTATTAATTAGATTTAAGTTTATTGAGGTAGGAACTTTAGTGATTTTTCAGTTGATGGAGAAATAAAGTGCTTTATATTATCATAGAATGTTTTTATGTGATAGCTTTTAGAATGGTGTTTATGTGATTTGATGTGATGACTTGTAAAGATGATGTAAGGACACATGGGAGAGGAAAAGACAACCAATCTAATATAAGTTCCAGTATAATTGCCCTTTTTAGACCAATTAAGTGGTAAGCAAAAAAATCATTCATCTTGTGTAGTTTTGATTTAGAGTGATTAGGTGTGAGTACAGACTGCAGTGTATGTTGTTGTGCATAAACATTGACTTCTTTTTGCTTCATACTACTTGTATAACTACCCTCCTGTTGTGGTTTAACCTCTCTTATTCAATTATGAGCTCTAGAGTCTGACTAATGTATACATTTACCTTACAATATTATTAATTAATAATTAAAATAGCTGCATTTTTTGGCTTTGATTTACAGTGTTGTCTCTTTAGGGTTTTTTTCTTCACTCGTGTTTAAATGCTTTGTATTCTGCTATCCTTTCACCTTATTATTAATACTGCTCAAATACTTCATTGACCCTGGATGACTGCTTCTGTCGTGACATTGATAAGTAGAATAAAGAATGTTAGACACTCAGTGTTTGTGCCTCTTGTATTTAAAAAGAAGAAAAATACCAACCCATATCACCTGTCTTCCAAAACCAAACCCAAACCAAAGCACTGAGAAGGAGATAAGATAGTCTATAAACAAGTGCTCTAAAGAAGATGCAATATTCATTATTTTTCATACCAAAATCAAATCTCATCCAAGTAGAATACCAGAATAGATTTAAACAAAAGTACCTCACATAAAGCTTTACATTAAATTATGAAACTCACTACCATAAAATATGTTGTAAAATTACATACAAACTTTCAAAAAAAGCTTGTGGAGTTCAGATCTGTGAGTGGTTATTAAAGAGAATTGGCAGTCAGCTGTTTCAGAAATCTCTATCCTACTAATTGTTGGACCCTGAGGAGATACACAGAGATATTCCCTGAGATCTTCCTGCAGCTCCACAGTATCTTCCTGAGTTCTCTGAAGCCTTCCTGCTTAGGCCCTGGAAATGCTCAGAACCCAAAGGTTCAATGTAGAGCTTTTTCCTTAGGGTTGATTGAATCACTACAGCAGAAGAAAAGCTGTAGAAAGAGATAATCCGTTTTCTCTCATGGCCTAAAATGCATTACTAGTTTTTTAAGAGAAGCTGGTTCAGACTGAAACAGAGCTAGCTGAAAGCTGTAGCTCCTAAAAAAATCCCAACAAGTAAATTGAAGCAAATCAGTGCAGTGATGAAGAACAGATCTTCCTTATGAAAAAAGCTGGGAGTAAGATCTTTCATCAGTACTTTCAACAGTCAGGAAGGTTGGGGAGTACATCGAAAGAGCAGAGTAATTTCTCAATTTTTTCCCTGTGTGCATGTCTAAGTAACAGTTGTTTGTTTGGAATTAACACCTCTATTAAATGCTAATATTGGGGCTCTATGTGCATTCAATGAAATAAGGATTTATTTAGCTTTACCTTAGCTGTCAGTTTTTAACTCTACAAAGGTAATACCAAAAAAAGCCAGGATGTTAAATGAACATTGAGAGCTACCAAGTGAAGATGACAAACCGATCTATGAGTTGGCAGTGTGTCCTTGGGGCCAAGAAGGCCCATGGTATCCCAGGGGCAATAGGAAGAGCAGTGCCAGCAGGTTGAAGAAGGTCATCCTGCCATTCTGCCTGTACCTTTGCTTCTTTCCCTTCAGCTGACCAGCAGTTCCCTACTCAGCCATGCCTGTCTAGAGAAAGTCAGGCTTCTTGGTAGACCTAAATCTTTGTGTTACAACCCATGCAGATCGAGACAGATGTCATGATAACAACCTGCAAAAGGACAAGATTTCTTAATTTCAGTCATTACTTAGTAAGGAAGTTTTGTACTTGGCTGGGTCTATTTGATTAGACCTGTGTCTCTGGAATATTGGTGCTGCTTAAAACCTCTCACAGCTCTGCCTCTGCACCAGATAAGCAGGCAGCTTCTCCATCTAACACATATCATATTCTCCCAGTATGGAGCTGGTGGTTTTGATATGGTTAAGAATAAGATGTCAGTCTCAACTGTGTCACCATGCAGGGCATAATTCATGGATGAGCAGTCACCTGCTGAATCAGAGGCCAAACCTCAGAGACTGGTGTTTTCCCCTGTGACTGTTTCAAAGGAAAATTGTCACCCTGAGGAAGCATTATTTGCCATTCAGATTTGGTGTGATCTAGGCATCAGACATGGCATTAACATGAAGAGGAAAAAAAAATTACTCATTATACCGTAGTGTTTCTTCTGGAATGTGCATATTGTGCAGAGCCCACGACTCTTCTTGCTTTTTGGAATACATCAGCACAGCAAACTTCATATTGAGTGGAAACTGATCTAGCAACATGAACACCTTCTTGCATGCAGTCTTATGAAGTTACAAGGAAGGGCAGACCACGCCTGCCTTCACAAACTCAACTCCACAAAGGACTCTCTTGGGACAAACTTACTGATGTGATTTCCTAGAGAAATAACTAAATAATTCTGCAGATTTTCAACTCTTGATAGTGGCATTAAATGTAACTGCTATATTTATCTGCATTTTGCTACATTTAAAAAAATGTGATTTTGAGAGTTTGGCATAAAAGTCTCTGGATGTAAAGTTTTGGCGGAAATACACATGAGATTTGTTTGTGGTTTTGAGAGAGTGCAGGTGATGCTAATGAAGACTGCTGTAGGTAGTTACAGGCATATAATATAAGCTTGGGAAAATAAGCCTATCATGAATCCTTGAATGTTTGCTAGTATTTTGGTAAAATGATGCTATATTTTGATGATTGTATTTGAAGCTTTTTTTAAAAAAGGAAAAGTCCAGTAAAAAGCCTGTGATAGCAGTCTTGTACCTGTTTAAATCTTTAAGTCATCTTTCATAGTTATGTATTCACAAAAGATAGCGAGTCCATATATTTTCTGAGAGAAAGCTATTTTTTTCAGTGTTTTGGTTTGGTTTACTGGATTTGGTCTGGGGTGGTTTTTTGTGTTGTTTGTTTGTTTGTTTGTTTGTTTGTTTTGTGTTTGTGGTTTGTTTTGTTTTGTTGTTGTTTTGTTTTGGTGTGGGATTTTTTTTGTTTGGTTGGGTTTTTGTGGGTTTTCTTTTGTTTGTGATTGTTTTGTTCTGTTTTGTTTTTGTTTTGTTGTTTGCTGTTTTGCGGTGGTCGGGCTTCTGTTTGGGGGTTTTTTGGTTGGTTTTTGGAAGGTTTGTTTTGTTCTTGTTGCATCCGTACTTTATTTGCTTATTTATTTTGCTTCAAACTGTTTTAGCACAAAAAAATTTGATCACAATACTCCTACTTATTTCCAAGCATGACATTCTAGTGATTAAGACAATGAGACTCTTTATTTTGTGCATACTCTCAGGTAATACACTGTGTTTTAGTAGATTGTTTCCAGGTTAAACAATGAGCATTCCAAGGTACCTCAGCAGTGCCGAACTACTCGTAATTATAATCAGTCATGGTTACAAGAAGTTCTTTGTTCTGCAAACGTTTTAAATTCTGTACTTCAGAAAATTTATTGTGTCAAATGAAACATAATCTTGCCTTCTCTATTTGGCAACAGATGCTGCTTGCAGGTGCTTGCAAATGAGCTTCTGATTATAGCTAGCCAAGACAAATGTAATTTTGGTGGTATTCCTATTCTAGTTTTAATTTAGGTTGCATTAAATGAGTTGCTGGAGATAGTTTCAGGCAGAAAGACTTAAAATACAAAGTAAACTAGATTAGTGTTTCAGTTTACTTCATAAATAACTGGTCCGTTCATTTCCTTGACAATTGTTTGCTCAAGTTTCCTTAAGATTATAAAGTGGTTGTGTTTTATTTCCTTTAATAGAACGCTGGACAACTTTGATTGGTGATGAGGCAATCAATTATTCTTGGTGACATGATCTAGACACATCTCTACTAGAACGCTAACTTATCCACAGAAACAAATAACAGTGCTCGAAGTTGCTATCTGTTATAAAAGTTCATCTTTGCTACTTCTATTGCTTTTATTTAACAGACTGATTAATTTTATGACTATTTGCACTGACTGTAAAACTCTTACGGTTATTAATTTATATTAAATGTTGCCAAAGAACAAGCTTGCAATGCTACTCTGTATGCAGAACCTATTGCAGTTGCGTGGTTTTATTTGAATGGGCAGCATGCTTTTATTTCAGTATAATTTCTTTCTGTATTTGTGTCTATTTCACTCTTAAAAGGTTTTGTTTTGTCAAACTCATTGCATTGAAAGTTGTATTTTTATTAGATTTGGGAACATGTTACTTACAGTCCTACAAAAGTGAACTGCAACACTAGAAAACAAGGTAATTAATTTGTTGTATTTAAAGGAAGAATCCAAAGACTGAGGTTAACGTGAAGTTGTTTAATAGAAAGGGAGCAGTGTGTGTTTCATAATGGAAAGGTGAAACTGTTCAGCCAAGCTGAATTTAAAGTTAGTCTGTTCAGAATAGTTCTCCTACCTGTTTTGGAAATTAAAAATTCATCTAGACTTTAACAGGTAGTTGCCAGATGGCTCTAACTGCAGGACAAGCCCTGATTGCAAACAGGAGCTTAATTTTAATGTTCTTTGCTTATGAAGGCTAAGGCTGCGCAGTCAATACATTCTTTGACTGAGTGCAAGCTTGACGAAAATTCTGTAACTGGAACAAAGTTCCTCGTATATGACAGGATTCTGGCAACATTGCATGTAATCTATTATTTGGGAAGACAAAATATTGAAGAACTGGCGAAGGTATAAAAATAATACCATAATTGCATATGTGAGGGTCCCAGCAGAATTCTGCTAAGAACAACACAAATTTGAATGCAAATTTCCCTTTACGGCTAGAACTGATGTGGGCAGGAACAACAAAGCTGAATTTAAAAAACATTTGCAAGTCTCCAGACTGCTAATTTAAGAGATTATTAACTCAGAAAGAAAGCTCTCATGTATGGGTTACAGTTCAAGAACACTGAAGCTGAGAATAACAACTGTGTCTTGACTGTTAGTCAAACAGTGTCTGCTCTTCATCAAGAAGAGTGTAGCTGCAGCAGCATTCAAATTTTATAATGTAACACAGATATTAATTTTATGAAATATTACATCACTACATCAACTGTGAGTTACTGCAAGAGAAGCAGCATTTCTCAGAAAGCCAAGTCACATAAACCAAAGTAAATCGGGGGAGGACAGACAGAGCCCCAGAATGATGTACAATAGGAATAGTGCTTACAAGAAGAAGTCTCCTATACTGTGCCAGGAACGTCCTAAACCAAATCAGCTAACTCCATGTAAAACTACCAGGAGTTAGATGTAAGCCTTCACCTTAAATCAAGAGAGAGTTATTTTACTCAGACAAATTAATTCCTGCTGAAGTTCTTTTCCACTGGAGATTAAGACTGACTGTGGGGCTATACCAGGGATGAAACCGTCCCAGCTGGATTACTGCAGCATCAAAGAAGTATTATCATAACTGCTGAACAAAGTTATCTTTGCAACATTTTAGCGAGGTTGTTTTCAAGCTGCTTTTATTAAAAAATACAATCTAGATGGTAGTCAACATGCACATAGCTCCTCGAGGGGACACAAACCCAGTGCCAATTCTAAAAAGCAAGAGTGCCTAGAAAAAAAATAGATACTGAAATAATTGAACTCAAGCTGATGTGTTACCCTTTCAAACAACTGACTCGTGGTTGCAGTTCAGAACTCAAATTAAGAAGCAAAAATGAATAATAATGTGAAGCTTTCCAGTAAACATGCATATGTATGGCAGGGATCAGGCTTATATGAAAAAATATTTTCAGGTACGGGTGTCTGGTAAATTATTAGCAAACTACACGGTTGTCCGTAAGACAAAACGCAGCTTAGTCAGACCAAAGAGAATATTTTTAATATATTAATTAGTGTTATATTTTCCCACAAAAATGTTTTGTTTGAAAGATCTATGTCTGCTTTTTGCATGGCTAAGGAAATCCTGTGATTTCCTGACAATAGTAAAAGAGTTTAAATTTCATTTTTTATTGACAGGTGGATTCAACTAAACTTAAGCAGTAAGTAATCATTGCAATGCTTTATTAATATTCTATATGACAGCTAGATATCAAAGTAGATTATTTTTGTTTATATTCGCTGTTCCTTTAATAAAAATTGATAATTAAAGGATAAGACAAGATGTGATCATTTTTAGAAAGTTGCTTTCTTCTTTTGGCATGGTGATACATAATGAAGAACAAATAGCATGCTACTGTTTTTATATACTACTCAATACATAGAAGCACTTCTACATCTCTTAGTAGGCTAAAAAATGTTTTTAAAAAATTATGTTGCTTTCTATGATGTTAAAATCTCGGTCCATGTATTGCACATATAGTAGTTATAGAGTAAGAACTCACTCTTCACAATATCGGAGAATTATGCTTCTGCTTTTGTAACAGTTGCGTTTTAGTATTGATTTCTTAAGCCAAAGTGATTGATACTTATTCACCTGCTATCCAGTTTCCATCAGGCTTGCAACACATGGCTAGTTTATAATCTGAGATAAAGATCCTCATCCAGCGACTAAATTTTCTCTAGAGGATGGATATCAGAGAACTCTTAAATATGTGGATTAAATAAATATCTGCTGAATTACACAGACAATATTTCTTCATTTTAGTGGCACTTTAAAGAATCACAAGAGAAGGGTACAATGATCTTCCATAAGATGTTTGATGGATTTTACGTAGTTCCAGAAATAGCTGAGAACCCTAAATAAAATTGTTTTCATTTCATAAAAGTGACTATTCAGACTACTTTCCTCTTCCAAACCTTTCTAGAAAATTTGCATTCAGTTCAGATTTGCTGGTTAAATATGCACATTGCTACAGACACCTGTAATTCATAAGAAATGAAGCAGTGCAGGAGTGGTGCAGGTAATAGCCAAAATTTATGTGGATGGCATGTTAGGTTGGCTGCATCTGCCACTTTTTCTGTTTCACTGAAACTTCCTTTTAGTACTATGAAGGAAAGAAAAGCAAAGAATCATTTTCAGTGAATTTATTGATGGCTAAGATCCCTTTCTGAATAGAAGCTGGCCAAATCATAGGAGTTTAGTGTTGAATCAGATAGAAAGCTTAGTATATAGAGGCAGGAGGAATTTAAATTTAGCAGCTGCTCTGTGCCAAGTATATAGTCATTTTTCTTCGGGGAATTGGTTGAGTCCAGAAGCATTGGCAATGGGTAAGGGGAAACCTATTTTGCTTCCAGCTGGCCAGTCTATGACTTTATAGCTCAGAGGTTTAAAGTATTATGCTGCCTGATGTGGGATGATTGCCTGATGACCAAGTGTGAAGTTGGGAAATAAAAATTACCTATTCTGACAAAGTTGTAATATTTGTACAGAGATTCTGATCTTGTTACCAGTATTATGAAGAAAACGTCAGTTACGTTTAATTTAGTAAAATAACAGGAATAAAGATGGACAAGAGGTATATCACACACATCCCTCCTGTATTTCAAAAGGGGAGTTCCTTTTAATTACTTTTATCTTTTCCCAAAGGTGTAAAGAGCAGTGTTCATTAATCATGCAAATTACTTTCCAACTATACCGTTAAATAGTCCAAGTTAAATTCGATTGTGTTTAAAAAAAAAAAAGTTGGGTAATCTAGATCTTGAAGGTCTCTGCACCTGTCAGAAAAGCTGAATCTTAATGCATAATCAGCAAGAGGAGAGCCCCTTCCCCATTCTCAGCTGTAAGGACTTCTCAATTGCAAATATATGCTGCTTATAAATTCACTACTATCAAACCATCGGAATGTTTCAGAAAAAGCCTGTCCAGAAACAAAGATGAGAAAAGCTAGGAATCTGAGTTGAAAGACAGTACTTTAGCCGTAAGACAGGATCAGACTTAGGGAGTTTTTTTAATATAGCAAAGCACTATTTTATAGAAAATAAAATAATTATTTTAAAGAGTAGCTCTGCCTACCTTTCCGATATTAGCATATGTACGGTTTACATTTGTACTTATATATGTTTCATGAAACAAATCTATATTTAAATCTATGTAAGTAGACCTGATTAAAATACTATAATTCTTTTAATATGAACTCATATTGAAGTCACTAAGCCCATGAGAACTTTCCAGCTCATCTACAGCAAACTGTTTCTTATATGTGCAAAGTTCTTTAATAAGCTGAGAGGTAACAACCACTGGATTGGATACACATACCACTAATAATGCACATATTTACCATTAATATTCTCAATGTGTCCCAGAGGTCTCAGGGGAAGAATTCACTTTCTCCTTGACCAGGATCAGAGAGGGAGACAGAATTAGAATAGCCATGATATATTGTTGATCCCACTGCTGATGGCAGTTTATTGTCAGTATTGCTGATCAGCGTCACTGGCTCACCTGAAAATGCTGTAAGATTTAATAAGTGTAATATTAAATACTTTATAGCCAAGAAAACACAAACAACAATCCTTTTCATATTGAGTCACACAAGATTAATCCCTGTGTTTCATGTAAAATACATAGACGAAAAACTGGAGGAACTTCTGAGAGGCTTAGAAGCCTAAATGTTAGCAAGGGGCAGAAGACACTTTGGTAGCAATGCATCCATCCAGGCACATTTACTAGGACATATGTCATGCTTAGAGCACAAACATGATGGCGATTTTTTTGAGAAAAACATTCATAATATCTAATCATACTTAAGAACGAGTGTGTGCATTTTGTCACCCAGAGTCCTGTTCTCAAGATAAAATATCCTTTTCTGCACATCATAGTTCAGTAAATTCCCCAAATTCTTAAATTTAAAAAAAAAAAAAAAAAAATTAAAACCACCCAGTCCTGTCCTTCTTAGAGAGCAGAGATCAAAGAAAGAGAAAACTTTTAATCTTCGAAGGTACAGTTGTACTTCAGAAGAATTACACCAATGCATTTTACATCCCATCTTTGGTAAGAAACCACGTAGCTAGTGAGTAATTTTAGTGTGCAAGCGATTTCTGTGATTTACTGTAGAGTACAGCGTGACGAGTGCTGGGCTGCCCTACTTGTTCTGAAAGTTTTGCACTGGGCATTTAAAGCTGCTGAATTTCTTTTTTTCATGGAGTCTCAGAGAAAACCTTTGCAGAGACAGTGCACAAAGTGAAATCCCTGGTATTCTTTCCCAGTTAATTTGTTTCATCCCCCAAAAGAAAGACTCCAATAGAAAAGTATTCAGTCATGTGCAAAGCCGAGATTCTGGGGCAGAGCAAGAGCAAAGGTTACCCCTGTACCCTCCCCCAAGCCTATTCAGAGAGAATCCCAATTCTCACCTCTGAAAGTCAGATAGACTATCTGGGGACAGAGAAAGAGCATGGCCCAGGGACAGCTTTTGGAAGATGAGAAATAGAAATGCCCTGTGTCTAGACTTTAAATAGAAAGGACAAGCTATACCCACAGGTGATGCTTAAAAATAATACTTCAGAAGAAGTATGAGCCAAGGCTAAGGGAATAAGCAGCCCTGCAGTGGAGGAAGTAGCTGTAAAATACATTTTTACAAAATATACTACATTTTTGTAAATTTGTCAAAAGGTACTTTGGCCTTAAAATTTGTACCAGCTGTAGTGAAGGTGGGATCTTGCACGAATTTAAACTGAGTTATGCAGATCCTTGAATGATGAAAAAATTAATGCTTAATTACACCTCCCTTGCAGTCCCATTTGATCTGCTGAGAAACACCAATGGTATCTGGTAAAGCATAAAACTAAACTTTCACTTCTGCACTACTCAGGATGAACAGTAGCTGGCACGGGAAATAGGCACACCTTCAAGACTTTCTTTTAAAGACAGCAGAAAAAAAAATCATCATAGATACACAGTTGCAGGTGGGATATCTCTGTGTTTGTGCTCTTTATGTGTTCCACTGATGGTCCTCGTAAATACAATGTTAAGTTGGCTGTTAGCCAAACTTTATACAGAATATCAGTATGGGAAGAGTTAAG
>VZTA01009937.1:1176-51521 GCA_013398855.1 Mohoua ochrocephala
AAGAAAGACTCTTAAAAATGAATGCACTGACCAAACCTCATGTTTTGTTTCCCTTGTGCATATTGGTGGGTCGGAAGGAGGGAGGTACTGGGAATAAGGGATTGTTCTGGAAGCTTGCTTTAATTCCCCATAATTTCTTTTCACTTTTTACTTCTGTTAGTAATAAATTCTCTTTAGATTGTTAAGTCTGGGCCTGTTTTGCCTTGAAGCTCTTTCGTTTTTTCCTCAATAATCCTTATTTCACCTCACAAAAAGTAGATTTTTGGTTCCCCTTCTCTGCTTATCCATGACAGAGGCAAGTAAGTGAATAGTTTGTTGGTGCTTAGTGCATAACCAGCCCAAACCCGCCACAAGGTATCAGCAGTTCAACTATGCAAAAGAAATAACAAACCTCAGGCTTAGGCTGCAACTCCTTTGGGGATGGGGCTCGTTCTTTGCAGTCACACAGGGCTGCTCAACAGGAAGCTGAAACCCTGGGAGCCATGGGCTTCCCATTCCGGGTGGCTGTGGTGTCAGGCCGGGTCGAGACACAGGGATAACCGCGGATGGCGTATGCTGNAGGTATCAGCAGTTCAACTATGCAAAAGAAATAACAAACCTCAGGCTTAGGCTGCAACTCCTTTGGGGATGGGGCTCGTTCTTTGCAGTCACACAGGGCTGCTCAACAGGAAGCTGAAACCCTGGGAGCCATGGGCTTCCCATTCCGGGTGGCTGTGGTGTCAGGCCGGGTCGAGACACAGGGATAACCGCGGATGGCGTATGCTGTACCTGTGCTGTGACGTCCCAGAGCTGGGAAGGCTGGTCTGGCCAGCTCCATCCCTGGCTCAGCTGATAGATGTAGTTACCCCTTCCAGACATCTCTTGGAGGAATTTTGTAAGGTGGATGGGTGGGTGGGCTCAGGAAAATTCTCTGATCAGCATTTAAAAAAACCTGTGTGTTTTTTCCTGAAGTGTCCAGCACGCCCTCCAGGCTCTGTGCCAGTAGTTACAGCGCTGCCTGGACTCCTTTGCTCACTTCGGCAACCTGTTATCAGTGCACCCTTTGATAAGAGCGGCTCTACAAACCCCGAGCGCGCTGTGGGGTGACCTTGCCATCTCCTTGGGAAGTCAGATCAAAGCAACAGGGCCTGAGGGACCATGGCACAGGTTCACAACAAGCCAAGCTGCCCCAGGACCAGTTCCCTCTCCCTGGGCAGTGCAAGCATCCTCATCCTGGCCCAAACAGCGCTCACACAGCGTTCCAGCGGCCCATGAGGCCAAATGCCAGCGGTACAGGAGCTCAGCAGTGCTTTTGCTCTTGGCAAAAGTCGTGCCACCTCATCACTGCAGAAATGAAACCTTCAGAGGACAAACTCCAGAAACACGTCATGCTCTGTGCCACGGCAAAAGCTGAGGAGTAAGAACTGTGCACTGAGCTGTCTTTGTCACCAAGGGAGATATTCCTAGGTTGCACAATACTAAAAGGCAATTAATGTTCAAGGAAGAAATGAGCTCAAGCTGTGACTTTTGGATCTAGATGTAAATAACCTTAAACTAGAGGGATTTGCCAAATATAGTGTGATTATCATCTAAGAAAAATGTGTTGTTAGTAATATATGAGCCAACCATAAAGTACACTTTGTTTCTCTCAGTTATAAAATAAGTTCTCGTGGTGCAAACAAATACCAAGTGCAAACATGAGCTTTGTGAAATAACTTGAGCAGCCTAAAAACGAGGTGCATAGGCTCCCTCTACAGTCAGTTCTTAGATATCTAGCCCTCGGTGCTGACCTGAAGAGCTGAGATCCCATGGCCCAAGCTCCACCTGCTATTAGCAGCTCCGGGTGCACAGATCTGCCATTAAGCACCACTGTAGGCTCCTGCTCCACATGTGGATATATATCCCAGGTGAAACCCTACCAAAAACTACAAGACAGATGGTCTCTTCCATCACCATAGGGACACCCTGCTTCTTCCTTCTTCTTCCCAGCTTCCCTCTCCCAGCAGCTTGAGCCATGTGGTCCTGTGCCTTCCTTTGTGCTGAATTTTCCACACCCCTTCACTGAGCCCCTACAACTGACTACTGCAGATAGGATCAGCCTCTGCCTGCTTAGCAAGTTGACTCCTTCATGGTGTACAGGACCGACCAGTGCCATGACGGGCTGTAGGAAAGGGGATGAGGCCTTTGCACCTAGAAACCAGACTGGCTCAGCCTGGCTGAAGTACCTGCACTTCAGTGCCCAGGCAGTGCATCTCAGTGGTGCAGGATTTGCTGTTTGTATGGATGTGTCCAGTGATTCTCCATTGTATTCCTCTGAATCAAGCATGTCCTGCTCAGGTACATGGTAGCATGTGATTATGGCAGACAGCATGCTCTGAGCTCCCTGTTAGAAGTCTGTGTTCTTGATATAGTCACAGGAAACAGAGCCGTGATAAGATCCAAATACACAGGTAAGTACTGAACCAACATCATCACTGAGTGGCAAGGATGAAAGAGTGACTCACTAGAAGGAAATCAATGCAGAAGTGATTATTCATGCAAGAAGGTTTGTAAGACAACGCATCAGGGAGCACCTGAATGGGAAAGTCTGTCTAAGGCTCCTCTAGCAAACTGTTTTAGCCTAAATTCTCAAAGATCTGAAAGCCAGTTTCTCTGAAGAGCTAACCTGCTAGATCTTGCTGCCTCAGTTTCTCAGTCTTCATGAGTGATTTCATGAGAAGATGCTTTCAGATCTTTGAATGGGGGCTATGTTTGACAGCCAACAGCTATTTATACAATCACTATCAGTATGCCTTTTATCTGTAATTTTTTTACAGGAGTGTGGTAGGCTTGGCTTTGTTCACATTTCACCAACCCTTCGAGTCTACATCTAAAGCTCAGGAAGGTCAGAGTACAGGAACATTTACCCCAGCTTTTGAAGGCTGACGTGTTTTAAAGCAGTCATGGTAATGCTTCACTACTGCAGATGAAGGGTTACTGATTATCCCCAGCAAACCTGTCACACTTGACACTGTTCCATGAACCTGCCACTGCAGAGCGACACGGGGTCTTCTGTCAGGGGCACAGATGCCCTCTGCTAACAGAGCTGCTCTGGCTTTCTTCACTTTGCTCATCTGGCCGAAATACCTGCTATATGCTGATTGATGCTGTGCTGCATCTGTGCTGATCAATGGGTAGGATGGAGGCAATGGCTCACATCTGTATACACCATCCCCGGTCAGGGTGATCTTTTCCCTACTGACTACCAGAAACAGCCTGCCTGACATCACGTCCCCAGACCTGCCTGGGTGTTGTGTGGTGCTGACAGGAATCAGGCAAAACAGCACGGGGGAGGGTGATAAAGGTTAGGCACTGTGGGTATGGGACAACGCTTGAGCCCATACACAGTCGTGTTTAGTTCTTCAGTACAGATGTCACCCTGGCAAGCTCTCATGCTGCCTCCATTCGCACGCAGTCAGATCCACCAGCAGAACTGCATGCATGCTCACTGCCTGCTCTGTCCCCAACAAAGTGGAAATAAAACACGCTAAAAACATCTTAGAGATGTCATACTCAGGTGTGTCAAGGTGACAAGAGTCACCTGCCTTTGTATTGGTGGGATGGACCGCTCAGTTCCCCCAAGACTGGTGAGACCACACGCAGGGGAGAGTCTGGTCAGAATCATTCAAGGGCAGCTTGGATGACAGTAGGAAAAACCTCTGGACATCATGCAATACGTAAAGCTACTAGTGGTCACTCCCACTGTAGGACAACACTTTGCTTCCCGGCGATAAAAGAGAGTACTCAAGTGACAGTGGAGGTTTTCCAGAAGAAATAACATTAATCATAATCAGAGATACAACCTTCTGCCAGCATAGCTGGCATGTGAACCCCATGCTGGCAGCTTTCTTCTTGCTTTCACCAGCATGAAACTACAGTAGGCAGAATCAGGAAAGGGAGTAAAACAGATTTCTAGAGTTTATGCACTTCTTGTTGCACTTAATTCAGTTTTGGCTCAGACAGGCTTTAGCTGTTAACCACTGCATCAAATATGTGCACTGCTGAGTAGTCTGTGTGCAGGAGGGTGCAAGGTTTAAAAGCTGCTGCTGCAGTGAGCTCTTTGAGCATTAACAGGGGGAATAGTCCATTCTCTGCTTCTGATGAAACCAGATTGAACAGAGACACGTAAACTCTTCAGTTGCACACAGTCAAAGGGCTGGTCTTTTCTTAGCTGCAAAAGATATTTATTGCAAAGGAGCAGTCCCGTTTGTGATTCATGACATTTCCTAGGAATGCCAGTCATTGTAATTCAAGAGTGCTTGTTTTTAATAGCCCTTTAAAATATTACATTACTTATCACCTCTGTTTTCCTCATTATTTAGTTTTGTGCTTCATAAAACTCAGAGAGGTCACTGAGTGCTCCTCAGGGGAAAATTAACCCAGGGACAGCAGCCTGCTGATAGGTTCCTTTCAGAAGCACTAACCAAGCTACAGAGTCTTTGTCTGGCTTAGAAAGATTTGCAGACGACAGAAAGATGGCAGAAAATTTTCAGGCAGAAATCGTTGCCCGTAGATGTTTTTTGTCCAAATCCACACTTTTGATGTTCAGCTGCATCATTCTTCCAGTCCTCCATCACTGAAGGAAATGGGGAACGACATGAAAGGACCTTATGCAGCCATGGCCATGGGAACACGACATTAATCACCCCCTCAAGTAAAGAAGGCTGAGGATGTCTCCATTGCTTAATCACACGTTTACACGTTAGCATTGCAAATAAATTCTCACTAAATAGCTGTAAAGTGTTTGTGAGATGGAGCTGTAGCTTGCAGCAGCCTCTGCCCTCTGCCTGCCCAGGGTGCAAGGCAGGTCAGGAGGCAGAGGGCAGCATGGGCATGCAAGGGCTGGTGTCCGGTCTCAGGGCCACTCTCAGTTCCCTGAGCATGAGGCAGCTGCAGGTGAGCCCCTACAAGTTCAGTTTGATCGCCTCTGACTCAGGAGTCCCAGCTCACACTGCAGTGACCGAGGCACCCATTTGAGGCACAACACTATTCTTTAACCACTAAGTGCCCAAAAGAAATCTGCCCTGTTGTGTTTTTGCTGTATTGTTTCCTTCTATTCCCTCAAAAGAGCATACAAGCAGTCATCGATGTCCCTCGTAATTTTAAGTATAAGGTTCTTCAGTTTATATGCATATGAGGAAGAGGATCATATTGCTTTCATGGTATTTATGGCCTCTGAAAATACTGGACAGAGGAATTACCACCTGCCCCATACTGTGCTCTGACAGATTCTCAGTGACAGACTGAAATGGCCATAAGCTTAAGACTCCAGATCCTGCATTTCAAGTATGTCATATATAAAGCAAATGAACAACAGAACCCAAAAAGAAGAGCCAAAGTGTGTTTAGAAATGGCATTTAGGAAACAAAGGTTGAGATGCATGGCTTGACAATTGACAAAGTTAATTAATTATTTAGTTTTGAGTTTTAAGCAAACACCTCAGCTGTTATTTAAACCTGCAGTGAAGGCCAGAGCCCTGAAAAGCAATTGAGTTAGATACTTTCATGATCCGTGACACACAAAGATGCCAACCCTGGATGACATTTTAGAGCAGGTTGGAGAATTCGACTTCTTTCAGAAGAAATCCCTCTTTGTCTTATGCCTGCTTTCTGCTACTTTTGCTCCCATTTACGTGGGGATTTTTTTCCTGGGATTCACCCCTGAGCATCGCTGCTTCAGCCCCGGGGTGGCCGAGCTGAGCCAGCGCTGTGGCTGGAGCCTGGAGGAGCAGCTGAATCACACGGTTCCCGAGTGGGATGGCCACGGGGCCAGCTTCGGCAGCCGCTGCAGGAGGTACGAGGTGGACTGGAACGCGACAGGCATCAGCTGCACCGACCCCCTGGGCAGCCTGGCGGGCAGCGGGAGCACCGTCCCCCTCGGTCCCTGCCGGGATGGCTGGGTCTATGACTCCCCAGGGAGCTCTCTCGTCACCGAGGTAAGACATAGCTTGTCCAGAAAAATCGCTCCTGTCTGCACAGCTTAAAGATAGAATATGCTGGATTAATAAAGTTTGCTTTTGGTGTACAGTCTGAGTCTGACTGCTAATAAACACTCAGTATCAGAACCTGCTAGGCACCTAGATCAAAGACTCATATACAAAAACAAGGGGAAATAATTACTTTTCCTGGCAGCATAATACTGCAATCCTGTCATCTGTGGCTATTCCCATAATTATTTCCATCACCAAACTGAGGGTAGCAACTCCATAGCCCAAACTGAGGAACTGCACTTTTGGGTGATAATCCAGACACTCATCCATAATGAACAAGAAGCAGAGGATAGGTCTACATTTCTCACATAATGCTTTAGCAACAGCAGTGCTTCTTTATCTCCGTTTGCAGTATCCAAACTGGATAATCTACAATATAAAACCTATGCAAACCAGTACTAATAGTCTTAAAGCCATGTAGAGACCTGAAGCATAGGAGTGACCTCCGAACAGATCTCTTCTACTTCCCCTCCACTGCCAAATCTGTATTAGCTGTACCTAAACCATGCCTAGCAGATGTTTGTGTAACTCGATCTTTAAAAAGTGCATTGCTGGATGCTTCACAGCTTCCGTGGGCAGGGCATTCATATTTCCTTGCTTCACTATCATCACTATTACAAAGCAAGTCCATCCCATTTTCCCTTGGGACAGATGGGCTGGGGCAGAGAAGAGCACTCCCGCTGTCCTCCACACCCGGGAAACCGAGCTGAGCTGTTTGGCATGGCCCCAGAAAACTTGTCTAGGTTAGAAAAAGACTAAATAAGCAGCCAAATACATTCATGCTTCTTTCTGGGCTGAAGGCTAATTACACTTGAGTGAATACTTCCAGCTGTAGAGAAGTTATTACCAATTTGCCCTCCTCCCTTTGTTGGGTGTGCCTTGACCACCTGTTAATTGTAAATCAAAAGGAAGTACCCATTCACTTCAGAGAAAAGTCAGCCAAATCCTGGGCCTTTTGCCAGTGCTAATGAGGTGAGGGACACCCCAGCTCCTGGCTCCACCCCAGCAGGGCTCGTGGCAGCACCTCCATCTCTCTGGCCTGGCACTGCTTTCATGCAGTAAGGAAATACATGGTTTGAAACAGGTCTTGGCATCTGGGAAGGAGACAATGCTCCAAGTGTCCTCCAAATTTCAAGCAGATGGGTGGGGACAAGGAGATTTTTCTGAACTTTTTTAGCTGTTCTTTCAGAGTTTTCCTCCGTTTCTCACTCTCCTTATGTGTCATTATGCAATAATTTTCCGGGGTGTAACTTTTTTGCAAGGGGAGGGAAAATCCAAACAAGATGCATTGCAGATGTCAGCTCAAGAGGTTAGAGGGTTTCTTTGCCAGAGTCTATTTTCTAGTTGATGCCATTGGTTTCCTTCCTTCTCAAACAGCCATGGTTTGTAGGGAATGTCCCTGTGCTTCTAACTGTGTTTGCCCTTACAGTTTAATCTGGTGTGCGAGGACTCCTGGAAGCTGGACCTCTTCCAGTCGTGTGTGAATGCTGGGTTTTTTATTGGCTCTGTGAGCATTGGCTACATAGCAGACAGGTGGGTAATGTGTAGACAGGTATGGCATGAGCTCTTTACTCTGGTTATTTGCTTTCTGATGTTGTTGAACAACATTCACAATTCAGAAGGAAAATGAATGCAACCAAAACCCGATTGAGAAGGTCTGTGTGTTACTTGAAAAGGAGATGGGTGGCAGTTTCTAAGGTCCTGCTTTCAAAGGCCATTGTGCCCCAGGAGTCCACAGAAATGCCAAGGTATCCCTCCGCTTTTACAGCCCTAAGGAATTCACACAAGTGAAGAGATTTTGTTTTCTCTCACAGGTGCAAACTGCAATGCAAGCTCAGAGTCCAAGATGAAATTTTAACTCTTGCACCGAGAACTATTTGCTCATCTTTGCGATAAATTTGTTTCACATTAATTTTAACAGTATCCAGATGGCCATAAATCGGTTTCAAAATAGGAGAGTTTTTCTCAGATACAGAAGTAGAAGTAGTTGTTTCTTCCCAAATTTTATTTGATCCTCTTTTTTTCTCACCTGAGTCTGTATTTAGCCAGTTCTAGACCTTATTTTCCCTCATTTCCTCTTTTCCATCACAATTACCATTGTGCTATATATCTGCCCAGTGGATTTTTTTTTAGGTTAGACTCTGAACAAATTTAGTGCTTTGTAGCTTATCTTCCTCTGCATATTTACCAAATTTTTCAGTAAAAAACCAAGAGAGGATGAGACTGGAATTTGAAGAAATGGAGGTAACAGGGAGTGAACAATCCTTCTGGAGATCCAGTCTGTCTTGATTTTTTTTTCTTTTTTTTTTACTTTGTATTCTCAATAGCCTTTTCCTCCCAAGACTGGCCCCAAGATTCTCTGTTGAACAGATATTGCTATTGTTCCCTTCTTTTCACAGTCCCACTCCTCTAAGGGAGGAGGTCTATGAGAAGGGGCACAGCCATCCCCTGCAGTACTTCTGCAGTGTCACAAAATTAGGATGGGACTGTGTTTGTCTCATTGGTCCCTGCTCCCTAGCTTCAGTGCAGGCAAGCACAGCATCAGTTAGGTTCTGCAGACAAATCTGCTTGTGAAGAAGCTCATCTGTGCACAGACTGGACAGATTGCTTTCCCATCCTCATTAAACCATTACCGTACTGCCAGTGAACCAGACCAGCTTTTTCATGAGCTTTCTGCTTAAATGGATTTTTCATCAGTAGATAGTGATTTACTAAAGTCACCCTTTGTGGCCACATCTTGTGTGTGGCTACACCTTTGGCAAAAGATGTTCTCAGGTGAAGGACATCAAATGTAGCAGTACTACAAAAATCCTACATCCAGTCTTCAGTCCT
Organism: Mohoua ochrocephala; assembly: GCA_013398855.1. Classification (NCBI taxonomy): domain Eukaryota; kingdom Metazoa; phylum Chordata; class Aves; order Passeriformes; family Acanthizidae; genus Mohoua; species Mohoua ochrocephala. The sequence goes on from VZTA01009937.1 coordinate 10,016, forward strand.
GGGATGGAGTCCTCTCTCTGATTTCAAGGACAAAAGTGGACAAACTTATGGCAATTTCGGCTTTTCTTCGCATGCATTTTGGAAGATCTTTGTTTCTTTTTTTTCTTTTTAATCAGAAACATTTGTCACTTCCCTCATCCTCTCTTTCCCTTAAATCCAAGTTCTTGTTTTCTGACTAATCTCCTAGTAAATTTGAAAGAATTCCCTCCTTTTTCCCAGAACTGAGGCTTGGATGGTGATGCACACTCCTACAGGCGAAACAGGACATGAAATAGCAGTGAGCAGATTCCATGAGCATCAGAAGCACCACATTTCAGATCATCTTTCCAAGCCATCATGTTCACTAGCAAAGGCATTTCTCACCACCATATGATGCTGAGAGCCAACAAAAGCCAGAGCTTCCAAACTCATGGCCATTTATATCCGAAATGCTCCCTCTGTCTGTGTCAAAATACTGAAGGATCTTTTTACAAAGACTTTTTGTGAAGCAGAAGTATGAAAAGGCACGAGGGAGTAGGATATAATTCCTCCTAAGATAAAACACATACATGTCAGAGTGTTAAGGGGTCTTCACTCTGCTCACACCACCCTGTCCCAGCTCACTGCTGCTCCTGCACTGCGAGCACCCAAGAGCAACACAAAATACCATAACCAGAATGTATTGTGCTGGGGTAAAAACAAAACCAGAAGTCTCAAATGTGGTCTGAGGAGGCTCTCTTGGGCTGAACTTTCAAGCAAGTAAAAAATGCCTGTTTGTCGGGCTCATGAGAGGAGGAAGTTTGAGTGATGGGATCTGCTGATGTTACTCTGGAGAACAAAAGACATGTATTTTGGCTGGCACTTATTATTGTGCTCTTTTTGTTAGTGGATATTGACTAATTCAGTGGCTTTTATAGTTCATACTTCTAACTGAATATGCATCTCTTGTCAGCTAGAAAACAAATGCCTTTCCAGTGCTCCAGCCAGCTCGTTTCTTTTGGAAACACTCTATTTGGAAACACTCACCTGACCGTGAGTCACGGTGATAGAGGGAATGACAAATAACAGGGATGTACAAAACCCTATTCAAGAAGAGCTCAGTAGTCAGCCAAGGTTGATAAAACATGTGAAGATCACAGTTAGCAAACAAATCCCCATTAAAAAGCTGTGGCAGCTTTGAAAGATGGGCTGGGGAGCCATATCAGAGCAATCTTGAATTAATTGTCTTAGTCATTAACCAGAAGTGAGCAATGACCTGAAAACACAAAACAGGGGAGTTTCCTGAACTTCCATTGAGATGGAAAATGTTGCAAAGGGAAGAACAGATATAGGCACCTATTCAAAATGAGCAGAGACCCTCTCCAGCCTCTTCAAATCCTTTGGTTTGCCACCCTACCCCCCCTCCCAGGAGCTGAGCCTCTTTCTTCTCTTTTTTTCCCTCCGCAGGTTTGGGCGCAAGCTCTGCCTTCTGGTCACAGTCGCCGGCAATGCGGTTTCAGGGGTTCTGATGGCCTTTGCACCGAGCTACGCCTGGACGGTGACGTTCCGCCTGATCCAGGGACTGGTCAGCAAGGGAGGCTGGCTCACGGGCTACGTGCTCAGTTACGCAGTTTGCAATGGCCCCTTCTGGGCAGGGACCCATCTTTGGCAGCAGGGCTGACCCCCGCTGGCGCCATCTGATTTCCAGAGCACTGTGTAACGAGAGCAGACAGTGCCACTGTGCTATTTACTGCCAAACTGCCCCTCTTTGCTTCAAGGCAGGTGCTCGTGACCCGAGCTTGCACCAGCTCGTAGACACAAATGGAATAATTAGGAGGCGGCTCTGAAAACTAAGGAACGTTCATACCTGGAGAGCATGTGCCAAAATGATGGGCAAGGTCTAGAGGCACAAACAAATTGGAAATACTGTGAAGATGTGTAGCACCTTTCTGGGAAAGGCAGCAAGCAGTGATGTAAAAGACAACACTTGTGTTTCACAGCCTTGGTGCCAAAATGACTTTTGCTGCGCTGCTTCATCTGCTTGGCGGGAAGGGAGGCTCTGTTCCCAAGCCATATGGGAGGAGGGAGATGGAGGCAAACAGGTCACATCTGTCTCTTTTATTTTGCCATTTATTTCTTAGCTTGAAGGAGTGGGTTGAAGAGAGCAGCCTTTGCCCTGTGTTGATGGGTGAGGGCCTGACACACTCAAAGGTAGGGGCAAAGTCTGCAGCTGACCAGGGTTGGGACTTGCCCTGTGACTGAGACCAGCTCTGCTCTCCCACCCAAACCAATGGCCATGTGCCATGACCCAAGGACACAGCTCAGCACAGGGGCCACACGTGGCCTCAGCTGGCAGGGGTTATGCTCCCCTGTCTCTCCAAACCCGTATGTTTGCTCATATGACTTGCCTTTGCAGTTGCAGAATTTGTTGGCTCAGACTACCGGAGGGCAGCAGGCATCATTTACCAGCTCGCCTTCACCCTGGGACTCCTTGTCCTCACCGCCCTGGCTTATGCACTTCCACACTGGAGGTGGCTTCAGCTTGCGGTCACGCTGCCCAGTTTCTTTCTCCTGCTCTACTATTGGTGAGTGCCGGCTCTTGCAGCTCCCAGTAATGCCACACCACACTGACGAAATCGGGGGACGGTGCCTGAGAGCTGAAGGTTCTCCTTAGAGATCGGCTGTAGTGCTACACATAGGATTTCCAAGATGATATCAGACGAGAGCTGGCATTTTTCTGTTCCCTCTGCCCAAAGGTTTACTCTGACTCACCTAAAGGAAACATGATGTAATGCTTCTCTGGAGTCCTTGCCACACATCACAAAATAATACGTCATCATTTCTTGACCAGTCCTTGAGCTGCTGTGGGAAGGGAGTTTTCTAATTGATGATTATAACTGGTTTTGATTGTTAGGGTTTTTTAATGCAATCAGCACAGGGTTGTTTGGGGTTTTTTTAATTGATTAAAAATACTTTGTAGAATATAACTAGATCAGGGAAAAGAATTGGGATGTGATCTTTTTTTGAAAGGTTGTTTTTAACATGGTAAAAATTAAGGATCAGGTTTCGAGCTATTCTTTTTTATATCCACAGACTATTAGCTGTTTCTAAAACTTGTCAAGAGCATTTATCTCAGATTAATGTTTCCAAACTATAATAAACTGCATTTAGATTTTTTAAAAATAAATAAATTTGGGCTACCTTGCCACTCAAATGGAGCACAAATCAGAGTGCACTCACTGGCAGCTACCACTGAGTTCAGTTCCACCTGTGAATCCTCAAAGCACCATAGGATCCTGGCCAGAGCAACTCAGCTCCATGTTCATTTTCCAGGTACCGGTGGTGTGCATTCTCCTTCCGTGTAGCTGTCACGCTCATGTGTGTTGCAGGTGTCTGCCTGAGTCTCCCAGGTGGCTCATAGCTCAAAAGCAGGATGACAAAGCTGTGGAAGTTATTAAGCGCATCGCCAAGGGAAATAGGAAGAAGCTGCCTCTTTCTTTCCAGGTGACTGCAACTGCATTTGCTGCATATGGGCCAACTACAAGACAAATAATGTTATGAGTTTAGGATTGTGTTGAGTTTAGAGTAGGGAGCAGTCGAAATCATTGCAGTTTCCTAAAGCAAAGGCAAGTGGGTTCCTTCTTACTGCCTAGGAGCCTCACAGAGCATATTTGGGAAATCTCATGACTTTAAATTCCAGAACATCCTTATTCATTACTTTGTTTAAATGTTGCTTCATGCCATACACAACTACAACAGATATGAGGGTTGTCTGTACAAATTTTCATATTTCTTTTACCCAAAGTACTCTGGAGAAGTTACTTAACTGGCAAATGAAAACCCTCATCCTCCCATCAATCTAAAGGAAAATATTCATTGTAGTGCTCGCCACCTTCTACCCCTCCCACTGTAAACTCTTGTCCTGTCACTTATGTTCTCAGAATCTCAGCTCCAAAGATGAAGATGGAGAGAAGTTGAAACCTTCATTCTTAGACCTGGTCAGGACACCTCAGATCAGAAAATACACATTCATTTTGATGTACAGTTGGTAAGGATGGGAAGGCTTTTGCAGCCCAAATGGAGGTGTGTGATTTGGGGCCATTAAATCATTATCATTTATTTAAGCCTGTTTTGCTCCTGACCAGCTGCAAATCTCAGTTATTTGCATAAACTGTCTCCCAGGGAGATCGGCTTCATTTGCACCCTCTTCTCTGCCCAGGTTCACGAGCTCCGTCCTCTACCAGGGGCTCATCATGCACATGGGAATAGCTGCTGGGAACATGTACCTGGATTTCCTCTATTCTGCTCTTGTGGAGTTCCCAGCCGCCTTCATCCTCATGCTGACGCTGGATCGAATCGGCCGGCGCTACACCTGGGCTGCAGCCAGTGTGGTGACGGGGGCTGCTTGCCTCATTGCAGCATTCCTGCCAGACAGTGAGTTCTGCAAACCTCCTCTCTCAAGGAATTCTCTCCCCATCTCTTGGTTGCTGCCCTGGAAAATAGAAAAAGATCCTTGATAACCTGGCCCATGGCAGTACTGCGATCCAGTGCAGCTAAACACCATAAAAGCTAATTTATGTCCCAGCAGCAGCACTTACTACTAATGAGAGGCTGGAGAAATGGGGTGAATCAGATTTCCAGAATGGCATCAAAACAGATCATAAGTCTGCAGGTGCTAGGCCATGAAGAATGTCATGTTCACATGTCCACAATTTTTATCTGGCCAGATGTTTGTATTTTAATGCGTAGCTCAGGAGTTTCATCCAAAAATCCCCCAGATTTTCTGTTTCTAAAAAGGAAAAATGTATAGGCACATGCACACACTTACACAATGTCTGGGCACAGTAAGTGCTTTCTGCCATCAGTGCTGCTGCCATGAATGTAGGGTGTCAAACAACCACCGTGACAGACACTTGGCTTTGGTTTAGCTGAGCACCTGCTCCAAGGTCATTGTCTCAAAGCCGTGCATCACTTAAGGGCCACTAAATTAAATTCCTTTCCTTTTGTTTTATGGAATATAAGTAGACTGAAACTACGGACATCACAGTGCCGCACAACTCTGAGTTCACTGGAGGTACAAGAACAAACACAGAAAATGTTACAGTAAAATGTTATATGCAAAAACCCCAGAGTGCCCAGATAATGAAAAACCGTTTCAGGAAGCGACTGGGGAGGGCAGTGGCTGTGCAGGGTGCAACTGGGCCCTGCTGGGGGAGTGCAGGCGTGGCAGTCCTGTGGCCCCACAGCTGCTGCCTGTGCCGGGGCATGGGGCACAGTAGTGCCTGAGAGATCACCTCACTCTGGGGACAGGTGTGGACGATTTGGGACCTAAAACCCCACGTGGCAGACAGAGGTGTGCTGGGCTGGCTGTCTGTGTATGGCCAGGACTTTCATTTATTTGCAGCAGACGTCTGTAGCTCCAGGTGTGAAAGCAATTATAGATCACTCACTGAAGTGGGGAGGCAAACACAAACTTGCCCCATCTTGAAAGCCATCACAAGCCTCTGTGCCAAAGTACAGAGTGCCTTCCTGATAAGCAGATTTCAACTACCAAACAATACAGCTGCCCTCTGTTAAGTCTTAGCAAGTAATAAGTGGTGTCCTGCGTAAGCTTTTGGTTAATGCACTGGATAACCCAAACTGCTTTGTGTCATGAATTTCTCCTCTCTGTGACAGCAACCTAGCAAAGTCTCAAGACTTGGTTATTTGCTTGAACCAAAAGACAATTGCATTATAAATTCTTTGTTGAGTGAAACAGCAGCATCATGCTTTACTGTTTCCTTAAATTAAATGTTTAATGCTGTTTTATGTCAAGATCAGAAGAAAACCATAGTTTTGTATTCAAACCTCAACGTGCACAATGTCTTTCCAGCTCTTTATTGGCTTAAAATGACTGCAGCTTGCCTGGGCAGGATGGGAATTACCATGTGCTATGAAATTATATGCGTGGTAAATCCTGAGCTGTACCCAACATTTCTCAGGTAAGTGCACCACCTTCTGTCAGCAGGTAAAAGCACTGGGTGTTTCTCTGTGGCAGACCAAAAGACTGGCTTACAGCTAAGGATGTCCTGCCATGGAAGAGGAATTTGCTTGCATAAAACACACCTTGAAATGGAGGAGGAGACATGCTGAGTGATGCAGCGGAAACCCACCTCCTTCCGTGGCCAAAGCCCCTTCCCCACTTCTGAGCCCAGCACTGAGGCAGCAGTTTTCTGAGGGAATGTGTAAGAAACCTTCCCAGACACCCTTCCTGCTCCCTATCCAGTGCAGCTCAGTGAACCAGCAGAAGTCAAATGCTCACTGACCTCTCCAGTACAGGGCTGGTCTTAATGTCTCACCTCGTGTAACTCTCCTCCCCTCACCCAACTCACCTTGTGGTATGTCTCCCTGTGAGAATGCTCTGCCTGTGCTCTCTTCTGCTTATATTCACCAAGGCAGGGGCCAGGCCTTTCCAAGTCTCTTCCTAAGCCCCAGGGTGTTACCTGTCTGCTCCTTCCGGGGCTCATGGCCCATCATCTCTTTTTCCATCAGCTGCAAATCCTGGACAGGGTGCTGGCCCGTTCATCTGGCAGCAGGGCTGGGTGAACCCCTGTGTGTCCCGTGGGGGCACTGGGGTGCAGAGCTGGACAAGGCAGCCCCAGGCAGAGCTGGTGACGTGTGTGTTCATGTGTGTGTGTGTATTTGCATGTGCACTGCAGGAACCTGGGAGTCCTCGTCTGCTCCTCCCTGTGTGACCTCGGTGGGATCATAACGCCCTTCCTTGTGTACAGACTGGCAGACCTCTGGCATGAGCTGCCCCTGGTCATCTTTGGTAAGAGCTGCAAGAGGGGTTGCTTGGCCAAAGCTGAGATGAATTAGTTTGGTGATTTATTTTCTGTCTTTAAAAAAAACCCATGGAGAGATGCATAAGCGTGTGTACGTGTGTAAGGTAGAGCTTGGTGAGTCTGTTCCATCTGGGTGTTTGGAAGTGGTAGCAGAGTCACCCCTTAGCCCCTTCTGCAGTGAAGGGGACCCCCTGCTTTTGGGACAGCCCTTTCAAGCTTTGACTTTCTCCTGCTGAGCCCTTTCCAAGGGAGGAAAAGCTTTGGGTTCTGTCCCTCTCACAGGCAGCGTGGTTACCTGAGCTGAGGTCCCAGCAGCATGGCCTTGTCTCCCTGCAGAACAGTTACACTCTGCCTCGGGGTGGCCAGTCTGTCAAGGATGCCCTGGCAATTTAGGATGGCAAAGGAGCACGTCAGCCCTAATGTTAAGGCTGCTAGCCTAGAAAAGGGCTGCCTTAAATGTCAGCTACTGCACATATTCAAACCTGTGTGCCTGCATGAACCATCTGCCCTCAGTAGGGTCACGGAGGGTCTAAAGCTAATCAGAAGGTGAAATTGGCCAGGTGGACTGGTAGTAACCTTTCATGCATGTCCTAATCTAGCCAGAAGTGGAGATGACAGCTAGCCAGTGTCACCCCAATCCCACGCCAGCTGGACAATCATAGGCAAAACCTGTTTCCTTTGCACTGTGTGCCTGAAGCAGGGAAGCCAGGCTCCCTCTGGGTCTGTGCCCCAGGACAGCTTTCCAGGGCTCAGATGCACCTCGGAAATGTCAGCAATTCCTCTGACAAATAAGAATCATACAGATAAAAATCCAAGTGTTATTATCACTTTGAGGCACCCTTATTCTGTCACTGGGGCAGACGTTGTCTGTCCATTGGGGCATTAATTAGTGACTTGGAATTAAACATGGGCATGACCATTGCATGGCCTTTGTGATCCTTGTTCTGTGCTTGCAGCTGTGATAGTTCTAATCGACAGTGGCTTAGTTTTGCTCCTACCTGAAATGAAGGGAAAGGCTCTGCCTGAGACCATTGAAGACGCTGAAAATCTGCACAGGTATGGCATTAAGCAATGTCCTCTAAAGCCACTCACCTTTACATCTGCAAAATCTGCTTTAAAATCTCCATTTATTGTACATATCTGGGGATTTGTTGGGTCGTGTTGTACCCATATAAATACAGTTGGTGGCTGGTGGGTGACCCATCCCTGATAACAACATCAGGCTCTGGGCTCTCCTGTGTGATCTGACTGGAATCCACAAATACCTTACATGTGAGCCAGACACTGGGAGAAGGTGTAGAGGGTGGTTCCATCTGAAAAGCATTGGTCAGTGAGGGGACTGCTGATGTCCCCAGAGATGCTCTCACTTGACAAGGACAAAGCTTCCTGAGACATGGTTTTAAATTTGGGAAGCAATGCAGTGAATGTCGTTTCTGTGGTTTTGCCTTTTGGCTCAACCCCACAGCTTCTGGAGCACCTCCCAGGGTGAGGGTAGAGCTCCTCAAACACTGGAAGGGTTTCTTGAATTTACTGAAGCTCCTGTGAAGCCAAAAAATACTTGGCCTGGTAAAAAACTGGATGTGGGGAAAAAAAGGACCTGATGTCTCTAAGGCCAGAAGGAGATGGCAATGTAGCCCAGCATAGAGCAGGGAGAGCCTGTCTCTAGGAAACATTGGGGAAATCATACATGCAACCCCACACCCAGATGTTACTTTAGAAACCACTTAGAATGAGAGTTTTTACAGTAGGAAATGCCAAAGTTGAAGTTTCTAAAGGTGCTGTTGGGATATGATTTCCAGACAGCAGCACAGTTGCGATGAGGCCACAGAAAGTCTCAAATTTACCCCTTATTTTGCTGCTCTTCAAAACAATCTAACCTCATTGGAACAACTGCCAGTAACAAGATATCAGCTAAACCTAGTTTTATGGGATGAATGTAAGAATATGGATTATTTGGTGGATCATGCTGTTCGGCACCAGGAGCATCATGTGTCTTTTCCCCTTTCCTTCCACAGGCAGGAGAGAAGTAAAGACAAAAACATTTATCTTCATGTTCTGACTTCTGAAGCTGCCCCCAAGTGAGGGCCCATTTTGCCCTGAATCTGCCTCTGTTGGGGCAGGGAGACAGAAGAGGGCCAGCAAAGCAGCCACAAGCCCAGCCCTCATCCCACATCCCAGGGATGAGCCATCCCACTGTGGTGATCTTTCCCTGTTGCACTTCCCAGCTGCCAGCACTCTGAGGGCTGGGGACTTCCTGAACCACAGGTTGTCTGCACACATTTCTGCTTCACTCCCTCGTGGACCGTCCTGCCAATTTTTTCTATTTGCCTCCTGAATACTTTCACGTTTCTGGTGTCCCACGCCATCTGGCAGCAGCAACTCATGTGGTAGAAGTGGGGAATTCATGAAGGAACACTTTCTTCTGCTTCTTATAAAACTAAAAATCTCTTTGGGCTGCTCACTCACAGCTCATTTCTGTAGCAAGCAGGAGTGCAGTCGTGAGCCCAGCTTGCTTCCTTCAAGCTACCCCTGACTCTGCACAGAAGTAACATATAGGCAGTATCTGGCAGTCACAATTCCCTCTACATCCCTCAAAATCTTGGTGCTGTCGGCTGGTCTATGGCTCCTGCTTCCCAGATCAGCTTTGTGATTCAGGTCCTGCCACCCCACAGCGAGCACTGCCACTGTAGAGCCTGAGGCATCCACAAGCCCCTTTTCCCTCCTAGTTTTGCTCCTCTTCTTCCAGAGATATAAGTACAAAAAATAAGCACTCCTAAGTAGAAGCTGGCTTTTAAGATTTGGCATTCCAGAATTTGACTGGACATTAGGCAAGCTGGAAAATTAAAAGGAAGAAAATGAGGAGTTGGAGGCAGTGAAGCCTCAGGATATGGTGGGCCACGTACAACCGCATCAACATTCGAGATCAGTGACTGGGAAGGGGCAGAAAGCCCCATCACAGACACCCCCTGGGACCAGCACAAACAATAACAGGACACTGTGCCCTGCATATTAAAACATATTAAAGTTTGTGTTTATGCATGAACATTTTCCTAATGCTCAGAGCTTGATTATTTACATGGCCAAACTCCCAAACATCTGTCAGAAATAAGGACTGAGGCAGGGGGGAAAGATAAGCCAAAATAAGGATATGGCTTTTAAAGTAGATCTCCCTCCATGCCAGTTGGAAAATCACTGCTGTAGTGCCTTTGAAGGTTGAAGAGTCCTCTCCACAGCTTTTGGGAAGCTGTGATTCACATCATGTTCATCAGCTTGGATACATTCTCTGGATCTGAGTTTGCCTCCTGACCAGTTCTAGTTGCGGGAAAATGCCCAATTTCTTAATATTTTAAAATATTAAGGATGTCGGATGACACGGTGGTGTAGAGTAGGGATGGGATAGGAGCACGGAAGTGTCTGAACAGCAGCCAACAGCTTGCACGGTGGCATTTGGGTTTAGGTGCTGACAGCGACAGCAGAGGACAAGAACAGTGCTTAGGAAGGTGCGGCCCTTGGACACAAGATCCCCTGCCCATCAGATGAGGCCATGGAGAACACCAGAAACTTTGTAAAAGTAAAGAGCAGTTCCTCCCAAAACCCACTTGGTGGGGGGGTACCCCGAAGCACAGAGCTTTTATGTTCTCTTCGGGCACAGTTGATATAAAGCCCGGGTTTAAGTAATTAGGTGAGGGACAGGGTCTTCTTAAGGGGCCAGTCCCACTTTCATTGACCTGGCCCTGTTTACGTGCTCCCAGGCTCCTTGCCAGAGGCAGATGGTGCTTGGTCCTGAAGCGCTCCTTCCCAGGCTCCAGGGACAGCCCTGCCACCGGGCTGGTTATGCTCCAGTAGCCCCAGGAGCAGACAGGCTTCGGCTGCTCTTAAGGGGAAGGGAAGCTGTCCAGCTGTGTTACTTGAGGCAGGATGTGAGCTTCAGTCATAGTCTGGGGGAGACACACTCCTGCCACCCCCCCAGGACACAAGGCTGCTGCTCCACATTTTGAGAGCAGCCACGTGCAGCTGGATCAGCTTTTACATCTCTTTGACTTCCCAGCTCCAGGAAGCAATCCATGAATGGACAAAGGTCACCAGCAAGGAAATCAATGAAGGACATTTGCCCTCGTGTTTATTAAGCTGCCACCAGAAGCAGATGCTGCTATCACTTGTAGGTGACTGCAAAGCAAAGGCATGCCACAGCCTGCCACCGCTGTAGCTGCTGCTGTGGCAGTAGCCGTACGCATGGAAATAAATACCAGTGTGGTGGGTAAGGGTCTTGGGAGCCAGCTTTTGTAGTTACTCACTTGTTCATCTCAGTATTTCCTTTAGTTGACTTGTTGCTACCTCCCCAGTTTTCTATCTGCAGAGTTTTAAACAGCTTTTCTATCAAAAACTGTGTCAGAAGTTCTGACCTATTTCTATTGGTGCAGAGCAGAGACCTGTCTGCAACCACAGCAGGACACTGGCTCCACCAGACACATACTTACACCCCCGCTGTCCCTCTTGCCCTCTCAGCACAAGTTTGTTCCCCTCTGACCCTGAAGCAAATACTAGTTTTGCAACTGCCCGGGCCAAAGTCATGTCATTCCTGGTCTGTCCCTACCCTTTTCAGGGCACCCTTGCCCTGGCCCTGCCTTGTGGGACAACATGCTTCCCTGCCTTGGAGGCCCTCACAGCAGCACTGAACATTAACTGAGGCTCAGGTCAGTTGAAAGCAGGTGCAAGGTCACTGGGATGCAATCCTGGAGGAATTTCACCCTGCCTGCTCAGCAGTGCCTTGCTCAGCTGGGATTTCTCTCCCTGCTGCTGATTTATCAATGGGCAAAGGTATCTTGAACCCTGCTCACAGTATCCTCATGGAAAACCAGTGTTTCCCAGCAGTGATAGAGACCAGCAACACAAACAGGGAAGGGGAGCCACAGAACCATTGTCCCTGTTTTGGTCTGCAACCACAGGTCTGTTGCAGCTGCTCAATGGGATGGACTAGGAAATTCGTGAAGGTGCTGGATATTTCCTGGAAGACCCGGTGCTGCCTCTGATGCTCCCTGAGGCACAGGATCCTTGGTCAGGGTCCTGCAAGTCCCCAGGCCTGAGCCCAGCTCACTCCAAAGACTGCCCCTACAGGACACGTGTATAATGTTATTACTTTATGAAGGATTATGAGTCTTTCTCCTATGCACTCTTTTTCACGCTCTGGAGTTGCCACATGTCCATCCCCGTGAGTATCCATCCTTGTGAGTAGCCAATAAAATAGGAGAAAATAAAATCAATTTTTAAAAAACTCTGTGCAAGTTGTCACACGATTGAACCAGGCTTGTAGGTACCTCGATTCTACAATGGGGATAAATCCCTGCTGTATTGTGCTGCCCCTTCATAAGAAAAACCAACAAAGTCAGACTTCATGGAGGCTTGCAAAGTTTTGTTGGGATGGATCTCACCATATTCAAGTTAAGGTCTCTTGAAGTCCACGTTGAAGTCCACACAGCTGATACAAACATTTCCCAGCCCTGAAATACGTTTCTCTTGGTGTACAGAGGGGGAAGCAGCTATGCAGCAATGGGGACAATCCCATCAGAAAACCGAAAATGTTGTAAAAAAAGGATGTGCAGAGAAATTGAGATAAGAGAGGCAAGACTTTTGAGAGGGTATTTATTTCTAAGTGGCATTTCCATGCTACTGCCCTAAAGCAGACTACCCAGCAAGAGTCATGCCTTCTTCAGCCACGTGCTACTTCTGATCCTTGGACATGGAGATAGATTTTTTTGGCCTTTGGAGCACTTTGCCTGCAAGAGTAACAAGACATGAACATCAGCCAGGAATGAAGGTGTTCAGTGAGCACCTAACTTCAAGTTCTTTACCTGCTCTGCCTTGGCCCCGGGAAAATGATCGGATATTCCTTTAGGTGTGCTCTGGCTCCTCAGCAGATACTGGGGCTTCATGCACCACATGTGAAGCTGCTATCAAGACTGTCCTTTTTCTGTTCAGTTGTCAAGGGTTTTTTTTAAACACAAATACCATTTATAATGGTCTTGCAGCATGTTTGAGTGCTGAACAGTGCAGCTATTCACAGGCCAGTAAAGGCCTAGGCTACTTGTTTCAAGATGCCTAGGTAGACATGTGGTAAAACGAGTCCAGAATCTGTCCAGTGAGAGTCTGGAAATTACTCAGCAACTTCTTGGAAACAAAGAAGGCAGCCAAGTAACCCCTGGGCTTCCCCCTGGACGGGGATTTTTCCCAATTTCAAGTGGAAGCTGCTGAGGGTTCATCGTCATGACTCACCTGTGAAAGTTTTCAACGTCCTCCACAGTCTCAGGCAAAACTCTTCCTTTAGTCTCAGGCAGAAGCAGCACCAATCCACCCGCAATCAAACCAAGAACAGCTTCAAAAAGAGGCACAAAGAGCTTGTAAGCATTTATCAGGCACTTTCTGCTGCCAGACAGAAAGGACTCGTCAATGGCATTTTATTTTGCTCCTCATACGGGATGTGCACCTCGAGCCTCCCTGTGCAAAAGTGCCATGCTGGTGCAGAAACGGAGGATGTGGCTGCCCTGTGGAGACAGCACCAAGCCAAGTCCTCTTGTGAGTTATTCACTGAACTTGGACGCCTCAAACTGGACAGACAATCCTCCTTTTGTAGATGAAAGAAGTCTTTTTAGTGCTAGAGCATGTCAGGAAACGTATTCCATTTTTATGCTATTCACGTAAGATGAGAAAATGTATACGGAATGTATTATCTCCTAAAAAATGTGATCAGCTTCTCCACCGATAATTGCTTTTATCCAGTTTGTACATGTTTGGTATAAATATTTTTTAATCCGCTAAGCACCCTTCTAGATGTCCTGTCTGTTAAAATCTGCATATTGCCATTCAAGGTATTTTTCTATAAATAATGTGCTGATCTAAAGATTCGTAAAAATGTTGCAGGCCCTGACCTGAGAGTTCAGGTCACTAGTCTGCAAAACTTATCTTGCATTTATTTACCAGCTGCTTTCCAAATAGCTGGAGAAGAGCCAGTTAAAGTGTCAGAAAAGCTGAAGCATAACAACCATACTTGTACTCCACTGAATAGGCAATTATGTGAAATTCTAGGGTTTTACTGCTGGACAGACAATATAATGCACAGAAGAGCAGTAAATCAGCTTTAAATCCATAAAATAGTAATCTCACCCAAATTTTTCTGAGCTCTTTGCCATCTGTCAAACGTGTATTCAACTCTAACTGCCTTCAAAATGCAAGGAGAAATCATAGGGGCAAGGAAGACATGAAAGCATGAACAAGTTCCAGCTTGTCATAAACTGAAGGCTAAGGCCTTGTAGAGAGCAAGGGGCTTCTGCTGAACTTACAGCAGCTGCCTTGGTGGCTTTTCCCTCCCTTTGGAAGGTGGGTCCCCCTGCTGCACCCTGGGAGTGGCCAGCAAGGAGGTGAGGTGGCACTTACTGAAGACAATCAGCGGCAGATCGTGCCAGATTTCCACCAGTCTGTACACAATGAAGGGGACGATGACTCCACCAACATCACACAAAGAGGAGCAAACCATCACCCCGAGATTCCTGGTTTGGCAGCAAAGGGATCATGTTAGTGTCAGAGTACTGCAGTTGGAAGGGGATGGATCACAACTCTCACCCTTGCACAGCACAAATCCAGACACTGTGTGGGACTTCACCCACCCTGGTTCTACCAACTTTCCCCTTTATTTTGTTCGTGTGAGTTTCCCCTTGTCTAAAAGTACATTTATTTTCCTTATTGAGCTACCTTGTTAAAGCATTTTAGTTGTGCTTCGCCTACTTTATGTTCAACAGTACCTGTGTAGTTCTGACACATTTGAGGATAATTTAATTTAGCATAAAACATAACATACACATCAGCCTCAACCATTTGTTTCCAGGCCAAATGCCATCCGGGAAGAGGATGCACCTACCTGATATAAGTTGGATACAGTTCAGTGTTTACAAAGCAAACCATCTCAAAAGCCATTGTAATTCCCATTCTCCCAATGCAAGCAGCGATCACTTTTAACCAATGTATGTCTGCAGAGAAAACACATTCCACACATTTAAAAGAATCCCAGTGATTTAGCAGGTGTCAATTAATGCAGCAGTGTTATTTTGTGGGACCTCTGATCCCATGTCAGTTGATGCTCTCAAGGGACTTTGTTTCACCTGTGTGAGTGAGGGAAGGGGGACAGTCAGCACCGCACGAGCAGCGGCAGAGGGACCCTCACCAAGCAGCATGGAGGTTCCAGATGACAGGGTGGGAAGCCCCCGGAGCACCTCATCCAGGTGACTTACCCTCTGGGATGAGGGCTGTGGCCAGGCAGGCGGCCCCAGCCACCAGGTTTGACACGGCCCAGGGGTAGCGCCGCCCGACACGGTCAATGGTGACGATGATGATGAAGGCGGCTGGGAACTCGACAAGTGCAGAATAGAGGAAATCCAGATACATGTTCTCAGCAGCCATTCCCATGTGCATGATGAGCCCCTGGTAGAGGACGGAGCTCGTGAACCTGGGCAGAGAAGAGCACCCTGGATTCGTCAGTCAGTCAGAGAACAGAGATCTGTGTCCTGATGGAGTTTTCAAATCCAGAGCTTCAAAAACAGCTCTCTAGCCTCATATTCTTACCAGTTGTACATCAAAATGAGCGTGTTTTTTCTTATCTGTGGTGTCCTGAAAAGGTCCATTAGTGAGGGATTCTGCTTCCCACAGTCATCTTCTTCAAACTGAATGTCCTATGGAAGAGCCAGTACACAGTACATTCAATTTCTTCTGGGAGAAACCAATGGATGGTACTGTCATGATGCTTACTTACAGCACAAGCAAACCCTGAGCTCACCTTAAAATGGGAGGGCATCTTTTTCCGATTTTTTTTAGCCATATCACTGACAATTTTCATAGCTTTATCATTTTTTCCTTGAGATATCAGCCACCTGGGAGATTCTGGGAGGCACCTACAATGCGAGTGGATGCGTTATATAACAAAACATAAAGCCTACCTATTCTCCCAAGCATGGAGACTTTGGAGGGATTAAATAGAGGCAGATGGGGGTTTTTTTTGGTTGAGTGAGTTTCGTGTTCTACTTCCCACTCGCCCAGTATAAGGAAAAGTAGTATATCCCATGGCTGAGATTGGAAGAGGAACAGCTGAGGTAGTGGATTTGATCAAAGAGGAGTTTGCTAAAGGTAAGTCAGTAAGAGTGGTGCTCTCATCTTATCTTATTCACCACAAACCAGCTCCTCTTAGGGAGCCATTTTTCACTTCTGCCATTACCGGTTAAGAAGTAGTAAACAAGTTAAAACTGGCTTACCAATCCAAAAATATGGAAGAAGGAAGGCAGCAAATTTCTTTCTATTATTCTTAACCCATCCAGAAAATTTCTCAAATCCAAAGCACTCCAACCAAAAAATACCAATTAAAAAGAGAGGAGAGAAACTAAAATGAAAGAGTACCCAAGTGCTTTTTTTTGGTTGGACCGCAAAAAACTGCAACTTTTTTCCTTAAAAGAACATTGGTAACAACCTGTTGCAGTTTTGTTAGCATTAGAGGATCTCTCAGTAACCATATTTTCAATGTAAGGCCAACTAAGTTATGCCAAGACACCTTTTTTTTTTTAATGAAATGTTTAAAGAAAATAATAAATTATATTAATCCACTTTTCCTCCAGTGTTTTTCAAAGTGGTCGGTTTTTTAAACACAAGGTCAGGTGAGGTGCACAGGCTGGGATTCAACAAGATCTCATTTGCTGAGGGGTCTTATTTCCCTCTCCTTTTCACTGTGAACCTCCTCTTTGCACCAAGAGGCGTGCGCGACCGAAAAGGAGCACCCAGTGTCTCTCAGTACCAAGCCTTGGGAAGCAGGGGAAGCTGGGGTTTTCTGGGTCGTGGGCAGAGGTGCCACAAAAGGGCACTCACCAGTAGTAGAGCAGGAGGAAGCAGGTGGGCAGGGTGACCGTGAGCTGCAGCCAGCGCCAGTGAGGGATGGCGTAAGCGATGGCGTCGAAGAGCAGGAGCCCGACGGAGAAGGCCGTCTGGTAGAGGATCCCCACCGTCCTCCGGTACTGCGGCCCCACCACCTCTGTCACTGCAGACGCACACACAGACAGGTGAGCGCCGCGGCTGCTCCACGCAGGAGAAACCTGCTGCCAGGGGACGCTGGAAGAGCGATACTACGGCAACACCTTGGAGAAACCCTGGTAATCGTGGGCTTCCCGGCACAATGCCTCCAGACAAAACCCCCTGGTTTGCTTTTCTGGCACTCAGACTCCAGCAGGGAACAAAACCACTGCTGCTGGCAGTACGCTGGCCTAAGACATCCAGGAATGTCTTCTGCTGCGGAGATCTCAGAGCAAATCAAGCATTTGTCAAAACACACAGACGGATTTTGTTGTGAAATCTAATGCCGGCATACATACTGTCTCCAGCCCAACAACACAGCTGAATATTTGGTTTCCAAAGGGCAGCATTTCAGCCTGCATCTCACTCCAAGTGCATAAGGAAAACCTCTATCACAGGATGGCACAGAGCTCCCGGGCCCGGGCAGCATCACGATGCACCCGCACTTTGCAGCTCCGCATCACGGCGTTGCATCACGCGTTAAGTCTTGTTAATACAGAGTTTAAAGCAATTATTCCAGCCAGCAGGCACAAGCACACTCAGCATTTTGCGTCCAGTTGTGTGATTCCAAGAAAGGAAACTCATTAGAAAAAGAACAGTGAGGAAATAATTAGCAGCCAAAGGAACTGCTGAGTTTTGGAACCACGGATTAGCTAATGCTGCTCAGCCAAATAAATGATGCACAAAGACATCTCCTCAGGCTCGGTAGAACTGAGCCAGAAGCAGCTGAAGGGCAGACAAGTGCCCCAGCAGACCAGGATAACAAGGCTGTTCTGTCCTCGTATCCTTCCCTGGACATTCCATATTGGCCACCCTTAGGGAGAAGATGAACGTTTAACAGAGCTTTAAGGCTGCTTCTGGATAGGATCTTTTTCATGAGAGAGTTTCAAGAGAACCCAAGAGTAACAAGATGTAACAGAGAAAATAGCAGGATAGGGCAAATCATGGTCCTGAAAAGGACTTTGTGCTCTAAAATGGCTTAAAGTTCCCCAGAAGAGGGGATGAAGATTTCATATGTGCCAGGAAAAGATTTAGGAGGCCAAGCAAGCATCCAGAAATGCACAGGAAGGAATAAATGTGTCGTAGCAGAAGACAGTCTGGACTGTGGGATAGGTACTTTTATTTTATTTATGTCAGACCTCGGGATAACTGCATTAGCAAGATGCTCCCACCGAAAGACTTAATGGAACTTTAGGGCACTGACTTTTACATTTTTACCACTGTCACAATGAACTGCATCTCTCAGAGAGATTTGGTAGAGCCACCTGACATCCTAACCCGGTTAAGGATCTATCAGTCAGCTTTTAAAATATTTAATCTGCTGCTTCAGTGATTGCTTGCAGTTGAGTATTTTGGACAAGAGGCTGAACTCCACTCCAGAAAAATCAGACAAGTCCCAGGAAGCTCTACCCTGCACCAGAAAATTGTCCTGAGATGGCCCCAGACCCAGCCTGGCCACACAGCCGTGCCTCACCCGCAGCCACAGCCGGTGCAGGGTGCTGGGAGCGGCGCCCACACGGGCTGGCTCTTCCACGGCTTGGCCTCCGCTCAGACCAGTGGGTACACACAGGTACCCAAACACCTCGTCATTTTATCAGCAAGTACATGCTGTTCTGCAGTTATTTTTAGGTTCTGAAGCCTCTGTTTGCCCTTTAATGCTCTTCATGTCATAAAAATGCCGCAAGTTTTCCCCACCCTCTGCCCGCTTCTTTAATGGCCTCCTGTGTCACCACCCTGTCGGTGCCCGGGCTGGAGAGGCTGTGCTCTGCCGGGTGGGTTACCTTCCCCAGCCAGAGCCTGATGGGAGGAAGAGGAGCCAAGAGGCCCAGATAGACCTGCAAAGGTGAGCTGTACCATAGGGGAAAGCCTATCTCTAAGTAAGAGCCTTAATACACCACCACTTGCTCCAGCTTTGAAGGCTACTGTGGTTTCTCCCTAATGACAGTGCTTGAAAACACCCTGAGAAGTCAAAGAGGGAGAAAACTCCTTAATAAAACGCTATGGGAGGCATTTTTTAAATGGCTTTTTTCCAAGTTTTTTGGAGTTGAGTTTATTTCCTTCATCTTCTGCAGCTAGTCTTGCTCCTGGGAGAAGGTCCTGAACTCACCCAGGATGTAGCCCGCAGTCCAGCAGCCCTTGCTGACCAGCCCTTGCAAGAACCGGATGATGACTATCCACACGTAGGTGGGCACGAAGACCAGAAGGATTCCACACACAATGTTTGCAAGAATTGTTGTTAAAAGGCAAAATTTACGGCCAAACCTGGATTGGAAGACAATGGGCATGAAGCACTAGTCATAGAAGCATTTTAAACTAGTAAGAGCTTTGTGTATCTTTGGGGAAAAAAATCCAATTTTGCTATGCAAAATAGAGACATGCTTTTTATTCTTTGCCCATTACTCACTCATCTGCTTTTCTATTCCATGAAAAGTTACTGTGCCAGTTGCTCTGCAATTCCACAAAAACTTCCAGAAAAAAACCAGTAGTCTCATGTTTACATATATTACATTGGGAGTGAAAAATAAGTATGGGTTAATATTATGATTCTGGTATTTCCACGTGTGCCAGATTTATAAAGGATTTATTTACCACAACCTTAACCTTTAAAACACTGGTAGGGTATGGATCTCCTTGTGAGTGGGCTGCATTTCACAGCCATAACAACTCAGAGCCTGCTGTACTAACAGTCCGAGGCAAAGGGCCCTCAAGTGCTGGCGTTTGTTTCTCTTTAACCCCAGGTGCCTGAGCCAGGGACTCTGACTCTGCTGGCTCTGAACAGTTAGCTAAAGGGATTCTCTGCTTTTTCACAGCGACTGCTGCTGCACACATCTGGCACTCTGTGCCAACTCTGTCTAAGCTTCTCCAAAAGAAGCAAGATGTTTCCAAGCTGCAGCCACACAGAGTGTGACAGATTAAGTGGTAGTTCCAAACCAGCATTTCCTGGCTTTGGTTAACACCCAAGGGCTCTGATGTGGCACAGTAGGAAGTTTGGGGTGTACATTTCTAAAACAGTCCTTGTGGGCTCTGCAGGACTCGGTGAGCAGATCTGTGCTAACCACCAGGTATAACCTGAAAGGCAGGATACTGGCTCATGCTGCGACTGAGCAGCCAGGGGGACAACCTTATTTTCAGAAGAGCACAGATGGTATCAGTTGCACAACCTTTATCTAAGTTTGGCTGCTGAACGTGGATAAGGGAGGTCAGAGGGTTTTACTGTCAGCCCACACATACCTGTCTGCAATGTAGCCAATGTTTATGGAGCCAATAAAAAACCCAGCGTTCACAGAAGACTGAAAGAGATCCAACTTCCAGGAGTCCTCACACACCAGGTCAAACTAAAGGAGCAACCACGGACAGAGACGGAAGAGTGAAATGAGGAGCTGGCTCACATCCACAAGTCTCCTTCGCTTCAGTTAAACTTGTTTCTGGGTCAATGCCTGTTTTGTCAGCACACAGAAATCCCACTAACTTAACTAATTGTCCAGCATTAAAAACTGGAACAAGCCCTTAAGCAGTTTACTGGCACTTCCCATTCATGTCTCATCTCTCTTTTCTGGAAAGAAAGAAAGAGAGTTATTATCCGTCAAAACTGGCACCCGAACTTGTGCTGGCCCTCATTGATCAAATCAGCATGATCGCCCTGAGTTTTTCAAACAGCTTTTTTTTGTGGTTGATGGTGAACATTTCTAAGCAGTTCTCGTTGCCTCGTACCCTGGCATGGCACAGTAGTCCGCACGGACCACTCAGGGCTGAGTGTGATGCCTTTACTAAAAGTATCCTAGATGCCTTCAGAAGCCTGCCTTGTCCCGCTTCCCACGGGGCACTGGCCTCCTGGAGGAGGGTGGAAGTATCTGCATCTGCCCTGAGGCACAGGTTTTACCTGCTTCTGTGTTTGTTAGACGTACAGGGGAAAGAATCCTGACTACCACCACCTCTAAACATTTGGTGGAACTTTCTACGATGAAATCAAACTTGTCATCCCAGTCACTGGTTTATTCTTAAAGCATCTAAACTGCTAAAGTACACCAAGTAGCTTAAGTGCAATTTTCAGTTTATTCACACTCCTCCTGAGAAGACAAAAGTCATTGGCTTTTCTACGGTTTATTCCTGACTAATGCTGTTTAATTGTGGGAAACAATTACCTTTCCCCCACACTGACTGACATTCATTTTTATTTGAAACCAACTTTAAAAGACTTTATTCATCTAAAAAAGAAAAAAAAAGTAGAAGAAGGGGGTGGGGGAAAGAAATTAAGACCTTTGCATTGGCCAGTTTTGTTTGCAGCACTGCAAGCTGCTCTGTTTACACACCTTCACCAATCAGACCTCTCATGTGACAGGAATTTCATTCAGAACTGGACTTTATCTACCTGGGGATTGATACGCTGAAATATGCTTTGCTCCCCAGCTGGAGATAAAAGCCTCCCGAGCAGCCAAGGCAACACTTCACAGCAAGGATGGAGGGGAGATGACTTGTAAAGCCCCCGGCGCAAGCTCACAGTGAGAGGCAATCCCTTCTCCAGGTAAGGAGGCAACATTTTAACACAGCCAAGGCTCCACCAACCCTCTCCCACACCCCTCCCCTTGTTTGTAACAGAGGGGACAGGGCAAAGGGGGCTGTTTTTACCTCGGTGACGAGAGAGCTCCCTGGGGAGTCATAGACCCAGCCATCCCGGCAGGGACCGAGGGGGACGGTGCTCCCGCTGCCCGCCAGGCTGCCCAGGGGGTCGGTGCAGCTGATGCCTGTCGCGTTCCAGTCCACCTCGTACCTCCTGCAGCGGCTGCCGAAGCTGGCCCCGTGGCCATCCCACTCGGGAACCGTGTGATTCAGCTGCTCCTCCAGGCTCCAGCCACAGCGCTGGCTCAGCTCGGCCACCCCGGGGCTGAAGCAGCGATGCTCAGGGGTGAACCCGAAGAAGACGACCCCCACGTACACGGGGGTGAAAGAAGCAGATAACAAACACAGGACAAAAAAAGTTTGCTTCTGGAACCTGTCAAACTCTCCAACATGCTCTAAAATGTCGTCTAGGGTTGGCATTTTGGCATCAAAACCGCCTCAAAAACCTCAACCAGGTCCTCTCTGCAGCACTGATATATTTAGTTGGCAGCAAAGCCACGTAAGTAATAAAGATGTTTGACCAAAAGTCAAGACTAACTCTATAAATTATTAAACTACATGTTGCAAGCTTTATTTTTTAGGTTTCATCTGAAATCAGACCTTAATTCACCCAGGGAGAATTTGCATTTAACCCCTAATCGGAGCACTTATATGTTCCTGTTCTCTGGAAAAGCCCCTATGGGCCACAACCCTTCAGTTTTTGTTGGGGGTTTGGGGGTTATTTTTTTAATTAGACAAGTCAGCTCCTCAAATAATAGGCATTTTTAAGGAACAAACACAGATGGAAAATTCTACAAACATACAAGCAACACATGGGTTTAGTGCAGAATGGCTGGGCACCACATGTGAGCAAAGCTTCTTAACCAGGATCTGTAAAAAATAGGTGGGTACTCTGAAAAGGAAGTGTATAGACACTGAGCCATATAGCAGTAAAGGAAGAGCTGTCCTGAAAACTCCTGTATCCTGTGTATCTCACCCCTCACCCTCCACACTCGTCCATGCCCAAGGAAAACCTCTCCCCACCTGTATCAGGGAACACAATTTTCACCCAACCACATTTTTGCAGTGATACAAAAGAGAAAAAGCATTCATTACAGAATTATGCACTGGGAATAGCTGTGGGAAGCCACAATATACAGTATCTATGGCCAAAACACCTATTTTTTTTACCACAGAAGACCTATAAGACTTCAGGTAGACTTCATTGCAGGCACCTCAAATAAATGCAGTTATATCAGGCTCCAGTGGTACATTGTCCTGCCTACAGAGAGACACCAGCTACTCCCATATCCTGACAACAGCAGCCTTCCATCAGAAAGAAAAGCATAAGTGAAGGTAAAAGACATAAAACAAAAAAAAAGAAAAACTGCCTGGAAAGCAATTTGAATAGCTGAGGCAACAATGAAAAAAATATTAAAGACACAATACACTCCAAAAAAAAAAAAAGAAATCAGTTTAGAAGGCCATTCTGGCCCAGGCATCGAAACAGAACTTGGTCTCGCTGCTCATCAGCTACAGACCAACAGTGGCCTGAGCAGCTGTGAAAGCTGCTTTGCAGACCAACACTTCCAGATCATTCCCCACATCACACAGATGTGGTTTCTCCTCTCCTGCTTCATCCTCTTCTCCATCAGGAACATCTACACCGAGTTAACAAGAACTCCTCTCCTGGCCACTCACAGCTGTGTCACCCTCAGCCAAGCACGGTGCCACCTCACAAGAGACCTTTGCCTCCCTGGCTGCAGGAGTTCCACATGGAGCTGGGGAGGGGAACAGGGACACAAGAGTGCACAGCAATCATCACGCCCAGAGCCAGTCCCTGCAAGCCTTCCTCTGCAGGAGGATGTGTGCAGTCAGCTGGGGCCAAGGGAACTGAAGTCAAAGCTTGCCTGGGAAGTAGGTGAAGCTAAGGCATTAGGCTGCATCTTAAAAAAACACCCAAAAAATCCTCGTATCACTTCTTTCCCAAGCAGTTTTATTTAAACGGTTGGTAACGGTGTGTAAAAGTTTCCCTTGAACTACAAAAGTTCAATCCAGACTGGGCCAGTTTTCCCCATTTCCCACCATTCTCCCTGCAGCCAGCCCAGAGGGGGCCAGGTGGGAGCGTGCCAGGCAGGTGGGATTCTTAGAGACACCTCCCAAGGAGTCACGCTGCTGCCTAGCAAAGCTTCTGCTCCTGGCCCAGCCATTTGTACACACTCGTCTGGGCCTTGCTATTCTCATAACCCTTCCCTCCCTACAGGTAAGCAGAGTATTCTTCTGGGAAAAACAGTCTGGTGCAGCTGGTTATGCATCCGGATCTCTATGAGGAGGTAAGATTCAGCCAGCCTACCTACAAAAGCCCAGGCAAAAAGTGGGCAGTAGTTCCAAGAGCAGGCACTAAAGTCACTCCCTGCTGTCAGATGCAAATTCTGTCATTGATACTGCTCAAATAACCACCCCCACACAGAGTAGCTCTGTTCCACCCAAGCCTCATTAGGCACAGCCCAAACAAAGAGACCATGTCACTTCACACGGGAGAAATAATTTCATGCAGTGGGTTCATGGATCAAACAACTCCAAAACGCCAGCCTTGATGACTTGGGGAAGGGAAGCGGAACTCTCCAACATGAATTGAGAGAACTGTGTAATAACTGATAGTATTAAAAATACACCATCAAGCCTCTCATTTCCCCAAGCTCACCTAATTCCAAATAGGAAAAATGCTGATTTAAGTTTGAAAAGATGCAGCTTAAGCCAAACTGATTTACCACTCCACAGGTAACAATACAAGAGGAAGAAAACCCCCAAGTGTGATAAAAGAAAGAACACACCACCAGGGCCTACTTATATATTCTGATCTTTGTCATCAAACATTGGTTCTCACTTTGAGTGACACGATTGAGGTATTCACCACCACAGCAGGAAAGGGTCCCACCAGGCTGGTGAGCAGCACACAGCACAGTGTAAGAAAGATTCCAGACTTGAGATGTGGGATTTGGAATACCCACTTCATATATTTTATTGAAATTGCTGAATACTTTATATTACACTATTTTGATTCAAAATGGAGTTTTTATAAAAAGAAACCATTGTTGAAACTGAATAAGCCAGCCAAAAGGAACAACAAAAAGTTTCAAAAAATTCTGACCAATGCATGTTCTTGTACAATGCTTTGAAACCCTATCATTGTCCATAATTTTATTTAGGAAACACCTGGAGAAGAGCAAGACTGCTAGAGAAAAACTGACTTGCATTCATTACCAGCAACATTTCAAACCAATGACCATGGCCAGGATCGTAGCATACGGACTAGAAATTAGGCTATCAGAAAACACTGGCCCAAGTTTATTTTCTTGAAATTAACACCAGAGAGAGGCATGATGCAGACTAGAGCTCCTCTAGTCCTTGGGCTTTTCTTGGTGATGACAAACTGGGTAGTGCAGATTGTATTACAGGAACTCTGCCTCTGCGTCCTTGAAAACTCTGGTTGTCTGTGCAGTTGGCCTAGTCCAGCCATAATCAAGGAAAAAAAAAAAAATCTTTGGGTGCTTGTCAGCTGCTTAGGCAAATACTGATGAAGTCAGTCATATGACCAGTACCAAAAAAAAAAATACCATGCGAAGAACAGCAACCATTTCAGGCTAAAGCTATACAGAATTGTACCTTTCCGTCCACACCTTTGAACCAATGATCTGTTTAAATTAGAATGGATATTCAAATTTACAGGATAAATTAGACCAGTTCCAAAATTTACATCAAATCATCCCAACACACAAAAGTTATACTTTTCCTTGTCTCACAATGGGTGAGCCCATAGAATAATACCCTGCCGGCAGGAAGAACATGTTACTATTAAGCAAACCTGAGTAGTGAGGATCAATAAATACAAGGAGTTAAAACGACAGTAGTCAGGTAACTTGAATCTCAGAAGCCAGGGGCTTCATTGAGCCTTAATCCTTTCCTTTTAAAGGTTTCTCTTTTTTAAGCAAGCATTTAACATCTACACTGAGACTTTTAAAAAAACAAAAGTGTCCTGGCTAGAGAGAGTCAACTAACTCAGCCAACTGGATGTCAGAAATCCAGTCATTACTGAACAGATCATTGTAAACAACCAAGAAATCTTTCTCTTCTTCCCTTTTCAATGGTTTCTTGTTAAAGGCAAAATTCAGAAAAATCTTTCAGGCTGAAGTCCTCGTATTTGGTTGGAAATGTTGTCCCGTTATATATAATCTCTCTATATATATTTGATTAGGCACAAGAGGGGTTATTAAATATTCAACAAGTCCTCATCACTATCATCATGAAACGATACTGTATTTGTAGAGTTCTGTGCCTGCTGCTGGCCTGGCTTGGCTATTGCTTTCCTTTCCTTTCCTCCATTCAGTAAATAAGATTTGTTATCACTGCCAAAACTGTGTGGCTTCTTTTGCGGGTGCTTGCTCTTGTCTAGTCCTCTTCCTGTTTGAATCTTTACATCTGGAATGGTTAACACTTCATCCTCACTGTCCAGGTCGTCCACATGGAGAGAGGTAAGGGCTTCAGATGTAACAGACTTGGTAGCAACGTGACCATTCTCCTGCCCTCCTTTTCCTGTTCTTGGATTTGGTGCTGCAACTTCCTCCATAAGCCACTCTGTCTCATTCTCATTAGCTTCTTCTTCACTGTTTATCTGCAAGAAAAGAAAAGAGGAGACTGCATCTGCCACTCCAGACTGACACACACTGATCCCCCCAGTCGTCAGACCCCACAGCACACACAGCCTTGGTTTGATGTAGCTGTGACAGTAACACTGCGAGAGCATCACTTTTCACTGCGCTGAAACAGACTTTGTTCTCTTCTTGTACATTTACACGTTATTTGGTGATTTACAGACTGCTCTTCATTTCCTCAACTCTACCTTCCTTTCCCATTTCACAATATAAAAAAATATATATATATATCTATATATATCTATATATATATATATCTTTCTATCTCAGCTGTGTGGCATTCCTGATGCCACATGGTACGGTATCCATGCAGTAAAGGAACTAGAAATTAAGGGGGTTATTTATTTATTAAAAAAAGCTTCATATTAAGAAAACTTGACAAAAAACAAATTAGATTTTGTCACTGTATTACCTTTGTGTATTTGTAGGAAACACCAGATGATCTTCTGCAGCAGTTTGTTATCTTGTTTATTACAATTTCCCTAAAGAAAGGGAAGAATACTACATTAGGAAGATTATATCCACTTGTTAGCCCGCACTTTTCTCCACTGGATTTTTACCATCAACATAAAGCACGTCAACAAACCGAGCTGCAAGCTAACACAGTGACCCTGAACCACTCTAACAAAAATCAGTCTGGGATGATGTACATCTTCCCCCTCGCTATGGCTTCAGGCTGACTGTTCTGAAGCCCCTCTGGCTTCCACATCTGAGGGAAAAACACCCCAAAAGTTGTCTGGAAAGCAGAGGAACAGCAGGACTTGCACTTGTTCCTTGACGCTGTTGTATGGATCTAGCCTGACTCCTTGAAAGGGGAGAGATATCAAATGCTAGCAATATTGTCATGCTGTTTTATGCTCCTTAATTAGCAGTTGCCCACAACACAGGCTAGACCAACTCAGTTGTACATCTCAGCCCTCTTTATAAGGGCCTTCAGACAGTAATGGAAAATTTGAAGGAACCAGCAGTTTGACAGTTGATGCTGCCAACTAAAAAACAGAACCCAAACCTCTAAAGTTTACTATTTCCCTTTCACTTTTGGCAGAAAACCAAGTCCTGACAAAGAAACTTCTAAAGCCTCTTAATAATTTCTTACCTCCTCTCTTTTTTGTAGAACAGCAAGATTATGAGACACGCAGTGAGAACAACCAGGAGGACACTCAGCACAGCACCAACAGCCTGGCTTCTCCTTGAAAGACCTTTATGTATTTGGGTCTCCTCATCTGTCTGGTGCTGATTGTTTCCTGGATCATTGGTTGATCTAGCAATGTAAATTGAAAAGATAAGATCTATTGATAAATTCTGTTAAACTGGATTAGAAACAGCAGATTAAAAGAAGACATGCCACACCATCCTGTCAGTCCAACCTAAGAGCTGTACGAACTGAATTTAGGGGATTTCATCTAAGCAAAAAACAACTTGAAAACCACAAATATATGTCCTGTGCCTACATCCCAGTATGCTATCAAATAGTGCACGAAACTACAGTCAAGACTGCAGAGCACAATTAAGCACTCCAGAGCTTATACAGCAGCACATATCCACACAAAGCTGCTATTTTAGAACCCAATCTGCACTTGAGTAAGCTGCAACTGCTACAGAAGTTGTCTTTCATCTGACTATGGCACTACACGGACCAAACTCCCTCAATAGGTTTAAATCAGAATCAAGAGTTTCCCTGTGCTTTCAAGCTAGCAGCCAGAAAGCAAACACTCCCAGAAGTAGTCCCTCCATTTTTCACAGTGAAGCTACCTACCTGTCAAGAATGTTGTAAGCACCTAGACACAGACACTCTGCTTTTAACACTGTCCCCTCACCAATCAGGAGATTAGCTGATCATATTTAATTGCAGAAATACTTCATCATTCCTTTAAGACCTGTAATGATTTTCCATTCTAGGCTAAAGAAGTGGGCAGATAGAGGGGAAGGGCCAGTTTTTGTCACAGCTTCAAAGTTTTCCAGACCGCAAGACAAGGGGACCAAACACCTCACCCACAAACTGTTTGCTCCTCTCAGTAACATGAAACAGCATGTTCAGTCAGCTACAGTAGATTTTACTTAGTGAAAACAATGATATTAATTCCACTGTGTCTCTCCAGCATTAGGTCCAGATCAGTTTGGCAGGCTTTAATTTAGTGGTCATGTGCCAAACACTGCATACACAACCATCAATTTATCTGCGAGCCTACTGCTTTTTTAGCTTTTCCCCTTTTCCCAATCACTGTGACGAACAAACACAAAAAAGCCTTTCACTGAGAAGTGCTGACAAAAGCTGCTTTCAGAAAATGGTTAACTACTCACATTAATGGACACACAGCAGATGTGTACCAGGTAAATAAATACTGGCAATCTGCTGTCTCGTGAAGGAATTCAGGGATGCCTTCCTTTGCTTGTGGATTGCAGTGGAAGAAAATGGTTGAAGACACAAACTTTGATTTATCTTTACCACATCTGGAGTCAGATGAAAATATGACATCCAAATCATCATCTACAATGAGAAGAAAACTTCGTCATTTACTACTTCCTTGAGAACAGTCTGTTAACATTAGACCCTGGAAAGAAAAGCAGCTAAGTAAAGGAAATCATTGCTTATGCAGCAGCACAGAGGGAAACAAGAGACCAAAGTCTTCTATCTTGCAGTGTTTTTAACAAAGTCTTTCAGTCTTCAAGTGTCAAGCCCTAACCCCTATTAAGGCCATATTTGCAACTGAGCTTACACAGCAAGAAAAAAGCAATCTAAATTATGCTGGACAGACTTTGGATAGCTTTACAGAAACGGATTAGCATAGATGTTGTGAACCAAGAACCATTTTCGGATGAAACAATTCAGAGAAACAAGCGATTCTGTCCGGTGAGCAAGTACTTACCATCAACGTAGTATTTGGCATTCCTGGCAGAACCAACTCTCCGAACACGCCGTTCATTAGTTTTCACCTGGCAGATGTTTGCTCCAAAGCATTCTGGGAAACTTGAGTTTACTATACCAGAAAGTTGAATTTGATATACATATTTATCACCATTTGTCCGTTCATCACCAGAAGCTGTGTACAACCTGAGGAAACAGAGGACAAGTCTGTTCTTAAGTCTAAACTCACAGGCTGGGGTTATTCCCAAGACACAAGACTGGCAACAGTGGTAGATGCTATCACTGGCTGATTCCAGAGCAAGCTGAGTGACCGATTCAGCAACCAGAAAAGATGCAGGACTGTGGCTTTCTCCCCAAACAGCAGAAGTAAGGATTATATTTAGCATAAATAAAATCCTTAGCAAGCCCAGAAAGCAAACTTTTCCAGCTATACTGCCCTCAGTGTGTGAGTGAACATGTAAATACCTCCAAAGGTTTAAGATAAACTGAAGACAGAAGCATGATTCAGTGGCTCATACACACTCCTGACTCTGAGAGCCATATGGTGTGCTCCGCAGCTATGATAAATGGCACAGCTTTGCAGTCTTCTCCAGAAAGGTAACTAGTCCTACCATTCTGTTGTTTTGGGGTCTGTTTGGGTTTTTTTTTACTCACTTGTAATAAACATCCCCTAAAGAAAAGTTTTTCCCAGTTGCAGGATTAATAACTGTTCCGTTCACCACCTCGACCTCCTGCTGCTTCACAGCACAGGCTGCGCGTGTGTCCCACGTGATGTAGTAAGCACAGTTTTCTTCATCAAACCTACCAAATGAAAGATAGAGCTAATGATTCCAGGAAAGAGTAACAAATTTTTTGCATCTTGAGAAGAGGAAAAGACAAATGCTAACCCACTTGTGACAACGTCCTGCCCAAGCATCACACCGAGAGAAAGCTAAAATAGTCAAGCAGCACTCAGAAAAAGCTTTACAGAGAATTACACTGGATTTTTCTGCAGTTTCATTATTTTAGAAGACCTAGCTGCACCTGAACTTCCTACTGAAAATTCCAGAATTCCCACACTGTATCAAAGGGTTTTATTGATATATTTTAGCTAGCAAACATATCAGGCTGCTTTTCTGCAGCATGTTAAACCTGCCTTTAATTTAAGCAGGACAAGAGGTATAAGCTAGTGTCCTGGTTCTGGCCAGGACAGGGTTAATTTTTGCAGTAGCCAGGAAGGGCCATGGCCAGGACCCAGAGGTTATTCTATGCCACCTCACGTCATTACCAGGGACAGGGGGAAGGACACCTTTTCCAGGGAGAAGGGGTCCCTCCTGGGCCAGTACAGCATGGCAGAGGGACCCCAGTCATGCATTGTTGTTTTGTTCGAATCATTCCACTCCTTCTTGCACCCTCTGCCATTGGTATTGTTGCTGTTACTGTTTCTTTTCTTATCTCATTTCTGTTTCCAGTAAATTGTTCTTATCTCAACCCATGATCTTTGCCTTTTGTACCTCCCCTTCTCCTCTCCAGCCCTTGGAAGGGGAAAGGGGGAACAAGCAGCGTGTAGTTTCAGTGGGAGCACTGAATTAGAGAATACCATTCCTAAAGCATGACAGCTAGTCAGACTTTGCTGCCTAGTTCTTTGACTCACACAGAGCATTTTGTTCAGTTTTCTAATTCTACAAGCAATATAGAGTGAATAATACCAAGACTAAGCAAAAAGTCCTCGAGCTTTCTTAGTATTTGCGATCATGCATATATACCTCATTTTGGGTGTATATAGGTATTTTAGGTTAAATACACTGTATTGAGGCAGAAATAAACCATGCTTTATTAGCTCAATCACTTACCTACAGTAAATGTTCTTTAATAAACAGATTTTGAACAGAGTTCAGAGCGGTTGTACAATGACATTTGGCTACTGACACTGAAAACAACAGCATCCAAGCCATTGTCAGATCTAATTTGGAAGCAGAATGCTTAAATTTTTTGCCAGAAATTTTAAGATAAATACAAAATACAATCTTTATGGAAACGAACAATTGCACAAACTCCAGAAGACCCCATGCCTTGCAAGTACAGACCATGGATTATTTTAGGGACTGTCCAATAGAGCAGACAGTCTCTATCCTAAGATTTAAGGGTTTACCAGAGAGGTACAAAGGAATCAGCCATGAAGATCAGTGGTATGTAAATTTATTACTCACCTCTGCAGCATGGGCATGCCAACTGTTCTTGCACATTTCAGTTCTATAATTGTCGTTACTTTCTTATTTTTCCTACATTCTTGCCCACTGGAATAACTAATATACACTGTATCACCTAGAAGAAAAAAATGGTGATGAAAGGTTTCTGTGAGCAGTTGTCTGAAATTTTCTTTGCTCATTCCCTAGACTTCCTTACTTCTAGCATTCTTTTCCCCTGCATAGACCATATATCAATTACAGTACTTCAGTAATTCAAGGCATTCACACTTGTGATCATTTAAAAATCACTCCTCTAACACCTTTGTCTTTACATTGTACCCAGTGTTCAGGTCACCAGCATGGCCATAACAAATGCTTACATTTAAGATATCATTTTTTTAAACATAAGAGTAAATGAAGATACTCATTTATAAATGAACTCAGGCAATAAACACAGGCAATATAAGTCATTGCTTTTGTAAATGGATGGAAAATTTCCCTGAGCACCAATTTGAAAAATATTCCTTAAACTAGAAGCTTGAGTAAAGTTGAGATTATTGGTTTGTATTCGTTTTCCTAAGAGTGAAGCCAATTAATCATCCTTCACATGCTGCTTTAATTGAAGAAGTTAGTAGATGCAGAGTAAGTCTTTTCATACTGGATGAACAAAAATTACTTCCCCTCTCACAATTACAGAATCACAGATTGGCTGAGGTTGGAAGGGACCCCTGGAGGTCGTCTGGTCCAAACCCCCTGCTCAAGTGGGGTCACTTGGAGCCAGCTGTCCAGGACTATGTCCAGACAGCCTTTGAATATCTCTAAGGTAGGAAACTCCACAACCTCTTTAGACAACCTGTGCCAGTGTTTGGGTATCCTCACGGTAATAAAAGGGTTTCTTGATGTTCAGAGAGATAATTCATTTCTTACAGCTTTAATGACAACACTGTTTATTTCCTTCAATGTTTTCTCATGGCTTAAACATCACATTCTGTTTTCATTTTTAAACAGAAGATTCACTGATAAAATATTTCAAAATAAATGCTTCAGCATAATTTAAGAACTACTGTAGTCAGCCTGTAAGATTTAATCCTTTAATCTCTAGCTCTCTACAGGAACAAAACACAACTCTACCTGTCACATTCAGCTTCTGTGTATGAACAAGTCCAAGAACTTGAACATCTCCATTGTAGCTTTTCCTGCAAATACTGGCTCTTTCAGGGCAGCCTGTGGGTCCCTCGTGTACCCTCTGACAGAGGTTCACATAGTACCTACGCAGAACACGGTAGACAAAACTTCTTTAAAATTCATTTAGGCTGAACTGAAGAAGTGATACACAAACTTTAGAATCTTCACGGGAAGCTAGACAGGTTGCAAGAAACTACATCTCAAATTAGCTGACGGAATAAAGCATGTACTAAGGTTTGGCAGATTACTTCTGTCATTTTCAAGTAAAAGACTGTGCAAAAAAAAAAATTGATCATTTACCAGATTAGGTCACTAATTAATTTTGATCGAGGTCCAAACTAGAAATAGGAACAGAGTCAAGAAATATCCAAAAGTTTTTTCATTTATAAAGATTGTAGTACTACCCTAAATTCAGCATCTCCTCAGAGTTATACAAGTTCAGATATGCTAGAGCAGAGAACTGCTAGCAAGGTGGTGAATGAAGTGTTTTGTTAGCCCACAGTTTATTTTAAGTTTAGAATTAGATGCTGTCATCCTTGCCACTTCTATTTCCTAACTGGAGGAGGGAGGCTGGAGTGGTCAATGACTTCCTGACATCCATATTTTCCACTATGCTAACACACTGAGAAATATGGGTGAGAAGCCTCGGTTAAACTTTAGACAACAATTTACACATTTGAGTCAAAAGAAAGCAACTAAGTAATTAAGATTTTTCTTCAACATGATTAAGAATCAAAAAAATAGCATTTAAAAAACAAAATTACATTTTTAAGATAGCAGTTTAAATAGAAAGCTTTTAAAAAGCTTTTAGTTTGGACGTATTCATCCTTTCAAAAGGGTTACCAATGGAGAGAAAGGGTGAGAATGAAGAATGTGATTATTCAGTCCCTTCAGATAAAATGGGTTCCTTTCTGAGTTTTTTTTATTTATATGAAGTGTTAAGCATTGACAGTTTTAAGACACTGGGCAGGGACCAAACAGAAATAGGATGCCACATTACAACTGTACTGATAAGCAAGCTGCTCCCTGTGAGTTGCTCATTACTCACGAGTTCCCATTGTGGAAAAAGATCCATGATCCTGTCAGGGAAGAGAGCATTCTCAAGTCGTACGTTCTGTGTTTTTGGACAAACTTGCACTCCATTTTCTTGGGAGGACAAACAGCCTGAGTCTTCCATTCAAATGTCACAGCACAACCAAGAGTCTCACTGAGAAGGTATGGGCTCCCAACCCCAGCATTTTCATCGCATGTAAAGATAATGGTAGATTCCTTTCTTGCAGTTGCTATAAAGGGAAAGGTTGGAAAAAAAGAAAAAGCATATTTTACAAGAGGCTTTCAGGCATGTATGGATTTTAGTGCAGCTAAATCTCTGTGTTAGCTAAGACCCTTATACATGAAGTATAGGAAGTACTTACTGCTACTACAGAATCCCCACTTTTCATCTCCCTGGTAGTTTTCAGTTGTAGCACACCATGGCCTGTTCTTCCCTTCTGTAATACATTCCTCATAGGTCTTCCCTTTGTACTTGAAGGGGAACACACAGAGCTCTCCCTTTTCAGTCACTGAGAAGGAAAGGTATAATCTCTTAACCACACACGGTAGAATAGGAGGCGTATCCATATTCAGAACCTCGTTCAAAGCCTGTACTTCAATACAATAGCTCTTCTTAAAGAAAGGTCAGTGACAGACAACAGAAATACTGAAACAATGAATTTAAACCCAATTAGAAAACTAGATGCAGCACACGATTAGCTACAATCCTCCCTGCAGAAAAGTTGCACTGTCTCTTCTAGGGAGATATATGTTGATGTTGCAGATTAGTATGACAATTGTGTATTAGCAAAACTACATGTTTCTATTACCATATGTAAAATCTATGTTGCTTCCTCCTGTCACAACAAAACCTCATATTTTAAGGGAAAAAGATCCTGACAAGTTTTGAACATAAAGAATGGGTCTACTCCGATCTCACCTGGAGGGCACCGATCTCCTCCTGTGTATTGCAAGATGACTTTTTCATCCTGGTGGCTATAGTCCATTCTCATTTCCTTTATGTTTCCAAAAGATGACACACCACTTTTCGATGTTAGACACACTGCCCCATCTCTGCATTTTCCCTGGGGCAAACCTACACTGCACACACCAACGTGGTAATTGTTGGATCCAGAAAATACCTGTGCAGAAAATCAGACGCATCACAGCAAGTCTAGAGTCAATGCCTACAAAATCACACAAGTGCTTCATAAAACAAGTCTCAGGCAGCACTTCCATAATGCAGGAGGAAAAGATAACTAATTTTGCAAGTCTGGCCTTCCTTAGTATGACAGAATTGCAGATAAAGCACACAGAACCACAGATAAAATCTGTTCAGCAGACCTGCTCTCTCATTCAAGATTCTGTCAAAGGTGAAGATTTCTCATTCCTTTACCCATCACTGTGTCCATTAAATTCACTCTCAAAAACATTAAAATGTTATGCCCTCTAATATTATTTCCTCTGTCAGAAGCCAAGCAAGTATGGATACTGACCACAGCACGTTTCAGCCTTTGCTCACACCCCAGAATGCTTAAAAGAAACCCTTCCTACAGTTTGAAAATGTTGATAGCAATAGGCAATTATAAATAAATAAGTAAATAAGTAAATAAATAAATGTCCCACCACCAGAAGGCATTACCTCGAATGATCTTCCAGAAAGGCTGGTCAGGTTAAAAGTATAGTGTAGCTGTTCATCAATCACAGAGCAGCCTAAGGTTTTCACTTTATCAGGACACACAACTGGAGTTTCCCACTCAAACACAAAAGTGCAGTCAACTTTCCTTATCATCTTTGGCTTACCCTGTCACCAAAGAATACAGGAAGACACATTTAACTTTTGGAGAGTTTGTTGTTGTCTCTGCATTTCCCCTCTTCCCCAACAGTTAACCTCAGTTACTACCATGGCTTCATTGATTGTAGGACAAAAACCGTATTGTAACCAGTACCAAAAATACTTAAAAGGGAAGTGCATTCTACCTAGCTCCAGAAAACAATCAAGGTACACAAGCCTTCTTCTTAATTAGGGTTGAGATTTTGATGTTCAGCTCAGTTGCAAGCAGCAAAAATGTGAAAGCTGTGCTTCTTGATGGCAGAGAGCATTAAGAAATTTCACTGAGTTAGGGTTTAGAGAGAATACTGTTTACTTTATCATGTTTGAAACTAAAGTATTGGTATAGTCTGTGTAACATTCAGAGCTGCCTCAAGTTTCAGCTCATGCTCTACATTGATGGAAAACGGTTTCATGATCTTCAGCAAGCTCTAGTTTGACAAACATCATATCTAAGTGCTTCTCTACAGTTTGCTGAAGTATTAAAAAAATTCAAGAAGTGTTAGATTCACATCACCATGCAAACTCAATTTAGTGTTCAGGCGTTGACACAAAATAAAAACATAAGTAAGTAAACGCAAATTTTTAAAGTTGTGTGTGATTACGAAAAAAGTTACAGCACAGGGAGAACACTTCGCAGTAATACCTATACAGTTACACTGCTTCTTGTGTTAGCTTGAGGTACAAGTACTAACTTTAGGATCTAAACAAGGTGCAATACAGCATTAAGTTTAACGTCAACAATAAATTATCATTACGTTACTTCCGTGGGATCTGATCCTTGAAATCAGAACCTGTTACTCTCAAGCCTAAAGTTCATGCAGTCAATAAAATTTTGGCCAATTAAGAATACAAATATGATACTTCTTCTTGAAACAAGTCTATCCATACATTCTAGAAACAAATCCTTGACTTAGTTTTAAACAAAGCTAACACTGGTTACTACCCACTTTCCATTGCACTCCAATATCAATATAAGTTTAATAGAAATCTTACCAGACTCGTTCCTTGGCTGCAGTGAAATACAATAACAGAAGTATAGTTCAGTCTGTTGTTTATGTGACAAGGAGTAGTGCTGTTGTAAGTGATGTAAACTTCATTTGCTGCCTTATTGAACTGGGGAGGTTCAGTAACACGACCAATATCCTACACAAGCAAAAATATGTATTAATAGAAGTACAAGACACACCTAGATTCCAGATCAGCCCAGAGATTCAGATCCGTTCAGATTCATCTGTTTGGTTTACATGGGAGCACAACTATTGCACTTTTGAGAACTGCATTCTATACTCAAAGAACAGCCATTACATTTCAATCCTAACAAAACACAAGTTGAGCAACTCAAAACAATTTTTGAGTAAGCTTGACAAAAGCCAGGGAGATTCTGCATCTTAGAGGTAGATTCTTCTTTACATCAATGTGCCAAATTACCAACAAATCACTTAGAAATAGCATAAACAATGGAGTAAGGTCCCTAGATTAATATGGAAATTCATGGAAAACAATCTCAGCTTTTTATGTCTATCTTGTAGAGCTTGCAAACAAGTCCTCAAAAGCAAAAGCTGTATCTCTCAAGGTAATAACACAGACAGTTAATCAATCCTCTGTAACAGGCTTGCTATTTATGCAGCTGTCAAGCTCTTACATGAAAGACCTAAGTGCATTTTGAAGCATGCTAGCATCTAGACTGCTTCCAATTGCAACAGGCTATCAAATGATCAATTAAGCCACAGAATGCCTCAGACATTCTACTTCCCAGTGTCTGTTTATGGCACACAGCACTTCGGCACACAGAAATTTTTTTTCACTACATGAAAAAAATTGTCAGTAGCAATTTTTCATGTTTATCACTGTATTGTATCTTCTGACATCCAAAAAAATCACTGGGGTTCAGAATAGGAAAATACTTCTTCATAGAGAAAAGCAATAAAAGGGAACTTTGCAGAGGGGATTTTAATTCTGCATTCCCTTTCTTTAATCCATTGTCAAGCCTCTGGTTCAAATATGGTCTCTAGGCAGGAATACTATACTAAACTATTAGGGAAATGCATATTTCAGTGATTCCTGGCATAGTACTTACTATTGGCAATTCATTAACAGGAACCATGCAAACAGCTGCTCCAGGTGGGCAACTGACATCCTTGATAGGATTGAGAGGCTCACAAATGTTGATGTAGAAGTCTGGAGAAACATCTGTGATATCTTCGTCCACAAATGCCTCATAATACCCAGTGCGATGGATCAGAGGAGACAGGTCAATAACGGAACTGCCATTCATTACTGAGCACTTCACCTACAAGAAAGTACATTTGTTGCTCTTATTGTTTTATTACTTGCTTTGATTAATTGACAATCATCTTACCCTTCTTGGGGCCAGAAGCATAGCTACATTTAAAAATTTCAAATATAAGTAAAGCAACATTTGTTACAATTTTTGCTTGTCTATAGATACTAAACACCTACAAGCAGCATATGAAAAACCTTGATAGTTTCAACATTTTTATGGAATGGAGTCCCTATCAGAACAATACCAAGACAAAGCCCTGGCACACATACTCTAGCATATGTAGGCACTATGACTTTGTGAGATCAGGCCCCATCCCCTCCTCTCTTCATCTCCCACACATCATTGGACCACCTCCAACAAACAAGCTTGGTTAAAACAACATTATAACAATGTAAAGTTAGTGTATTGCAAGTTGATGGCCTGAGTACTACATTTCCACAGAACCAATTTCATGCACTCTTAATGTGCATAAACCTACTGACAGTCTACGTGGAATTTGACAAATCTATTCTTGTTCAGATATTGGATAAGGAGCAACTAACAAAATTACCATTTAATTTCAGGACAAATAATCATTGTTGCTACCTAGATATCATCACACTGAAATAGCTTGGGTCACTGTGAAAAAAGTGATCAGAAGTGCACTAAGGATCACCAAATGGAACTAACAGGCTAGAAAACACAGTGGGGTTGGGTATTGTTGATTTGTATTGCAGCATGGTACACATTACTGAAGGGCAAACCAGAACTGTGTGTAGCTGAAGGAGGGGGACATGTGACAGTTCCTGCTGGGGAAAGAAAAACTGGAAGATGCTTTCCTAAATGGAAGCGAGAGCTACTGTAGTATTGAAACAGTGATGAGGAGGAAAAGCAACTTACTGCAGGGAATGATGGTCACACTAGAGGTAATCAAAGCAGCAAAAAAAATGATCAGGCAGATTCTCAAAAGAAAATATTCAGGTATTAAGAAAGGATCTAAATTCATCCAATAGTTCATTTAGCCTTCTGTTCCTAGTGCTGCCTTTTATTCCATGCACCCACCACTACTGGTCATTTTTAACTAGCTAAAATTAACTAAAGACTAGCCCAAAGCATTGTCTGGAGAACCAGTTCAACTAAACTGACCAAATGATGTTGTTACAGCATGTGTTGAACATCAGAAGCAGACTCTAAATTCATGTTATCAAGGTTTATCAGGTTTAGCACTGAGCAAACTGATCACGCACTTGCCTGGCCTCTAGTCACCTGCCTGGAAACAAAGACTATCCCCAGGCACAGAGATGCCATCTGTCCTCAAGTCAATCTCAGCTCTGCTGGTGTGCTGCACTGGAGTATCTTAACCATCACTTCCAACATGACACTCCATGGCTTCCATTTGAACTGTACAGAAAAGCAGCTAAGTAGGTTCCACAAAGGGGTTACTCTCAAGTGTTAGAAGTTTTAACTTGGCTCAACACATGAACCAGGAGTTTGTCAAGTATTGCTCACCCCTGATGAAAATGTCAGTATGGAAAGCATTCAAGAACTCCTGTATGAATTTGGGTTCTGTACTACAGGAAGAAACCTTTCCCTCAAAGAATTTAAAATATACTGCTATTATATCTAACTCCCCTCAGAAATGTTAAGTCCCACGAGTGTTTTCTGCAAAAGTAATTCTTACCTCTTCTTCACAAGCCAAGGAAGTATGCCAAGAGAAGTAACTAGTGCATGTCTGCTCGTCAAAAGACACAAGAACAGGCCGGCTCTCATCTCCAGCTTCAGACTTGCACACAAAGCTAAAATAGCTTTTATGCTTCAGTGCAGGGTCTGCAGGGCAAGGATCTCCATCTTCATAGACAAGCTTTAACACTTGATCTTCGTAACTTAAAGTTTTACTCTGTTTTCCAGCATTAACTGATTTTTGGCCACTTGTGATGCAGACAGCTAAAGCAAAAAAAAAGAAAAAAAAAAGAAAACAGCTCAAGTCTGATGCAACTGCCCTGAAAAATTGCACCATACAACATAAACAGCAGGAAACTTAAGATTTTAACGTCACTTTAATTTTCCTAAGAAAGACAGGCTTTGCCACACCATCCAGAGTTGCCATTAAACTGAGCTGAACTGCACTGATACAAAGACCAAATACTGCCTTTAATACTTCATCAACCAGCTGAATGTACTGCATCTATACATGCTCAAGCAACCACAGAGCAGTGTTGGGTTATCGCTTCTCTGAAAACCAAGCGATTAACCCAAAATGTCAGACAGATTATATATGATTTTATTAGGATGCCTCTTAAAAACCAAATCAATCCAATATTTTTTTCTAACTACACAAAAATAATTTTCACAACAAGCAATATTCCTATTTTACCATCTAAGATGCTTAGAGTATTATTTCATATTCAATTTGACAGAAGAGCTAGTAATTCAACCTGCAATCAAGCAGCTTAAAAACCAGTTAATTAAGCAGAAAGTTGACTTCTGCTGATGTTTCAGAAGCACCCAGAACAGAAGTGAAAGCTAGAAAGAGGACTGGCAAAGGTTTGAAGTGCAGACACAAATCCCAGTGCGGATGCATTACAGCAGTGCATCACCATAGAGTCCACTCTAGCTGGAAGCTTGTAATGTCTCCATTTTCAGATCATTAAAGACATGCAGTAGAAGCACCTACATTCCTGCCCTCATGTCCAAAAAAATACCCATCCGTCAGGAACCAAAGGGACTGGGACTTGAAGTGAGCCCATGCATGGTGTTTGGTAGGAATATATGGCCTCATTTCCTAAAACAGTTTTAGATTCTTTTCCTAGTCAGTACAGCCACAGTTGTTCCCTTCACTCCTTCTGCATTTGCAGTAAAACATCACATTTTACCGTAAACTTGAGCATAAGCATTTCTTTTGGTTACCCTATAGTCAATGATTACAGTACCAGAGAGGATAAGATGCTTACCAGCTCCATTAGCACATGAACTTTTAGCTTCAGCACAAACATTCAACTCAATTATTCTGTTGTGTGAATCACTGATGGTATAGCCAGACTCTCGCTTTAACGATGTCAAATCAAAGAGGTGGCCTACAGAGAGATCAGGGAGCAATTCAATCTCTTTTTCAAATTCAAAATCAAGACATTTCTTTGTATTCTAAGCTTTTAGGAACTTAACTTAGTAGGAAGGTTAACCAGACCCTTTTTGCCTGTCAGCTTAGAAAGGCAAACAGTTACTTACTCGCATTAACAGAAGAAAAACTAGTTTTGAACTACAGACTATTTATGTTCCAAGGGACATCGCAGTACAAGATATTTCTACCGTCAATAAGCTTGTTAGACACTCTTCAGAGGATGTGTCACAATGCCCTTTTCCAACAAAGTCCCTCAAGAACACACAGTAGTGCTGCTTCCAGCAGCCTCTTCCACACAGAAAATCCTGAGGCCTCCTCCTCACCTGTTGCAGGATTGGTTACCCGACAGTCATTTTGCACATTGCTTTTAAGAGGACAGGCAGCAGCAGTGAACCATAAGAAGGTATATTCACAGTCTTCAATGGCAGTTATAAGTTCTGGCTTTGATTCCTAAACACACAACAGTGGAGAGAGTGACATCTCTAGAGAGTGAGAGTGTAAGATTCCATGCCAACAGGTTTATCCCTGCAGCCTGTAGCTGAGCTCAGTTCAAACGCATCAGTCCTAGAAACTAACACATCATCATGGTCCAGTGAATTAATCCAAGGACAGAGTATTTTACTGTGATTATTTCAAATACACAACAGTACAGAATCACTATCAGGAGAAATAAAATTAATGAGAGGAGAGCTAAAAGTAGCCTAGGCCAACAGAAAATCCAAAAGGCGATTCAAATCTCATCAAATGGAAGAGTACTTAATGGCAAGGTATACAGATGTGCAAGAGTTAAGAACTACACAGCCAACAGCATTATTTACTAATTGAAACACTTCCCAACCTGCACTACATTCA
>VZTA01009940.1:0-2500 GCA_013398855.1 Mohoua ochrocephala
CCCCCCCCCTCAGCATTCTCATTATTTCTCTCGGCTTCTTTTATATTTTTACTACTTTTTCCCCTTTTCAGTCTCACCTTTTTCCAGATCCAACTTCCTCCTCTAAGCAGAACCTCAGTAGGCCTCTCTTGAGTACAGTAGACTGGATGTGCTGGCAATAGCTTGACAAGGTTCCAGCATGTATAAATAGGAAAGCCAAAAATGTATGATGCAAGAGGAGAGTGAATAAAAAAGCCTTTATTGCATCTTCAAAGTTGGCCTTTCAAAATTGGCAACTCAAGGGCTGGATGGATATGGCATGTTATATATACGTGCATATATATGTGTGTGTATATATATTATTCATTGCAGTCCCCTCCAGAGGGAATTCAGAATGGAAGGTACTGTTAATCCAGGGATTTTGGCATGAACCATCTTCATCTGCTTTTTAAGTCATACCACTTCGCAGCAGCAGACTTAGTGGTAGAATGATGCAGGGTGCTGAGTGTTTTAAAATGAGTACAGAGATCAGATTTTTAGTAACAGATACCTAAATTTATCAGTTGAAAACGAGATCACTGTCGTAACTTAATTCTGTAATTAAATCATACCATTTTCAGGGGTTTTTCTATATTTTCAGGAGAAGTTTTCTTGTGTGCCTACAGGTTTAATTCACTTTGTGATGGACAGTATTAATGAAAGAATAGCACGGTACAAAAAGGTGTTAAAATATACGTAATCATGATAAGAATTCTATATAATCATACTTGAATGTAGTTTTCTTTTATGGTACCAGCACACTTAATTTTAGTGTGGTAATAATAATTTTACACTCAAATAATTTACAGAGTCTCTTTAGTTTTAGTAACTAGCAATAAGGTTTGTTTGCAAGAGAGCGTATGGAAAGATGTTTGAGTCTGCAACAGAAATCTCGAGTATTTTCAGCTTTAGAAGTCTTGTCTTTGTGGATACTTTTAGTATTTTATGCAAGAAAGTTATTAAAAAGCCCATGCAATTTTAATGATTATGAACCATACTGCTGTTTTTTTAGCACTTGGAACAGCTGCGTGCAAACCGAAATAATCTAAATCCAGCACAGAAACTTATGCTGGAACAGCTGGAGAGTCAGTTTGTCTTGATGCAGCAACACCAGCAGGTGAGAACAAAAATATTTTTCTTATCTACAACACTTTTGTCAGTAATGGAGTCTGTTGTGTTTCTAGAATTCTGAAGAATTTCTGTTGTAGAGGTCTCATGCCCTTTGCTGCATTATGTTCATTCTCTTTTTTTATATAAAGGATAGTCGTGGATTAGTGGTTGAAACGTAATGAGTTTAGCTGTGTTTTATTCTAGGGTGACTGGTTAATGTAAAAGTTTTCAAGCCACCCTTTCAAAGTAAAGTGAGTGGACCTGTCGAAAAGCAGTCTTGCTTAAAAATACTTGGCTGTAGTAGCCAGTATTGCGGCTTTCCTCTTGTCCTGTCACTGTTCACTTCTCTCTCTGTGTCCAGCATCAGCAGTAAAACACTCAAACTGAAGGGCCAAGAAAAGAAGTGTGCTGATAGCTTTACTTTAAATTTACTCAGCATTTTTATGAGCCTGACAGTCATCTTGGTTCTCAAAAGCGACTGTGAAGACCTTAAAATGAGTATAAAATTGGAACCGACCAGTGCAATAGAGTTCACAAACCTTGTATGATCCTTCCTTTCTCGGTTCCGCAGCCAATGTTGTTGTGCTTTGTTCATGTTCCATTAGATGAGACAAACAGGAGTTGCACAGGTACGATCTACTGGAATTCCTAACGGGCCAACAGCTGATTCATCACTGCCTACAAACTCTGTCTCTGGCCAGCAGCCGCAGGTTGCTCTGACCAGAGTGCCTAATGTCGCTCAGCGTGGAATCCGTCCCGCCTGCCCCGGGCAGCCTATGGCTAATGGACCCTTTCCAGCAGGCCCCATTCCCTGCAGCACAGCAAGAACGCTGGGTAGTACAGACACTATTTTGATAGGCAATAATCACATAACAGAAAGTGGAAGTAATGGAAACGTGCCTTACCTGCAGCGAAACGCACTCTCTCTACCTCATAACCGCACAAACCTGACCAGCAGCGCAGAGGAGCCGTGGAAAAACCAACTATCCAACTCCACTCAGGTACAGCTTCAGTTTGCTCGTAGAGTGCCTTCCTGGGCAAGCCACTGTTGGAAGGCTCTCATTTGTAAAAGCACATTCTCCCTAGAGTTGA
This sequence comes from Mohoua ochrocephala, assembly GCA_013398855.1. NCBI lineage: Eukaryota > Metazoa > Chordata > Aves > Passeriformes > Acanthizidae > Mohoua > Mohoua ochrocephala. The sequence continues at coordinate 2,221 of VZTA01009940.1, forward strand.
TGGCATAGATTCAAATAAAACATAGGTTAAACCTGCACACTGCTATCTGTTGGTAAAAATCTGTGTATTAATTGAACTCCTTTCAAGATAAAGGAAGTGGTTATAAATCAAAGAGGGCAGTTCCATAGTGCTCAGCTGCCTAACTTTACAGAAAAGTTTTTTTAAAAGAAATACTTGTACATCTTTTTGTTGCTTCTTTAATGTGAAACGTTGTGATTTTGTTTTTCATGTAGGAGGAATGTGCATATTTCATGGGAAGCTGAATGTTGTAGTTATTTTT